>JAOTAX010000002.1:5483309-5505406 GCA_025629825.1 Erythroxylum guanchezii
ATTGACAATAGGTAAATAATTACCAAAATAAGCAAAAAACAAACAACAACCATGTTAAGCATTCCATCGAACACCTTTAGGGCACAACCATGTCAACCCTATCTACGAAAAAATCGTTAAAATCTTTCGATTATTAACATGCAAAACACTTGAACAAGACCACTCAAACCTAACTAAACTAACATAAGCCATTAAATCAGTCCATAAAATTGCATAAAAACGCAAAACCCAGGCTTACCGTCGACAGCACTAGAGGAGAGACGACAGGGGTAGTTCTTGCCGAAGATGAGGGGGCTTCTTGTCGTCGGAGACGTGGCAGCTGGTCAGAGGCGAAGGGAGGAGGAAAATCGTCGAAGGAGGGGAGAGAAAGAGAAGAGGAGAGTCGGGCGCGCGAGGAGGAAAGGGGGAGGAGGACGCTGTTTTAATCGATTCGTCCCGACGGAATAAATCCGTCGGTATAATTAAAAATGTCCGTCGTAAAAATAAGTTTCTGAACCTAATTCTCCGACGATTTTTTCCGACAATACCGACGACATAATTCCGTCGACGAATTTGAATTCTCCGACAAGTTTACCGACCGATATTAAATTCTGTCTGTAATTGCAAACGGAATTTAATGCATCGGTATATTTCCGCCGCTAAGATTTTTCGCGAATATTTCCCTCCAATTTTCGCAACGGATTTTAGTACCATCGCACTTTTCAAGCAATGTTCCGACGGAATATGCTGTTCCGTCGCCATTCACAAACGATTAAGTTTCCGTCAGTAAATGTCCGTCGCTATTGATTTATTTTCTTGTAGTGATTAAAGAATCAATTTTACACAGGCCTAAGAATCCTGACACACGACGATCATTTCTCGTACCAAAGGAGAACATTTTGAGGTTAAAGGGTCAAACAAAGCCGGAAGCAAGAATTTCCTGCCGTTGACACCATGTGCATTGAAGCTAGCACCGGTTGTAGTTTCCACGAGTAGATCACCGGCATAACCAGGATACGCACCTTTACCATATACCCCTGAACAAGCCGTGGCCACCTCAAGTGGGGCGTTCTTATGACCTTGAAAGTAGCCATTTCCAAAAGGGTTGGTCACGGTCCCAGCCAAAAGACTCGCCAAGTTTATAACCATGCCATCCACACCCACGTCATTATTGGGTGCTACAAGCGGTGGGCTCTGTGGACCATAGATTGGTGTGTGAAATGGCCATGCGCAGTGACCTGGACACTGAGTCTCTGAGTTTCCAACCCAAATATATGCAAACTTGGGGTTGGAGTTCTTGCCACTTGAAGCGGAGTCGTGAGTTCCACACTTGTTGGAGCAAAATCCTTCAACGCCGACATCCTATGATGTCAAAACAACGTTTATAGTGTTTTCTTTACCACCCTTTGATGCCAACTCCACAACTTTCTTGGATGTCAGGTGCTTGCCTAGTGAGTAGTCCTCGTCAAGGATTTGCGATCCCAAAGACAGCTAGCACAGGAGAAGAGAACTTTTTGGACTTGTAGAACTTGTCGGTAGCTTTCCACCATGTGTTGACGGAGGGGGATGTCGTTGGCTCGGAAGAAGAAAGGGATGCGACGAAATCAGTAACAATAGCACGTTGAGAAGCCTTAAACCTGCCGTACCTTATCAAGTTGATTGAGGTTTTACCACTGAGAAGAACACCATTGTGGTATAGGAATGGGAATTCCTGGGAATCAGCGATATTCCTTGCTGCTGAGCTGAGATGAATCAGCAACACGAATAGAACAAATGGAAAAAGAAATAGGAAAGAAACAGAAGAAGCCATGAACAAAGTTTGCGACTATGAACCGACACAAATTGGCGAATTCTAGAGCGTAAGAGAAGCAAAGACAGTAGATAGTGAGTTTCGGAGTAATCAGAGAAAGAAGGAGAAGATAAGTTTTTATAGTGGTCATTAAAATCTTGAAATTAAGCTGAAATGGAAACTAGAAGGAAAAGGCTGAGAAGGGGCAGTTGCAAATTGCAAATTTCTGGTAGATAAAATGTTAAGTAACAGCTATTAACGTGTTATTAATTTAACCAAAGTCCTATCCATACAGACACCAAATAACACTCCTGTGCCAGCTAAAGGAAAAATGACATTAGAAGTTTCAAGCCTTCGGGGATAGAAAGGGACAGAAGTAAGTTCTACTTGGTGAGGAAATACTAGGGAAGGCTATATACGTCCTAAAATGTGATCCACCGTGACCATGACAACCCATAGGCTTTGCCCTTCTTGTTCAAGTTTGTGTGACATACCGCGTTTTCTTTTCATATGCTATTATTTCATCCTTAATAAGTAATCCCTTAATTTTAGGCCAAAAGTTTATTTTATATAACTTAAAACTGAATGTTTTGAAGCATTTAAATTAAAATATAACGTCTTCAAAATGTTTAGAATAAACATTAAATAAATGAAAATTTTGACAATATAAACTCTCAATTAATTAAATATTATGTCAATGTAGACATGACAATATTTTTAAATAAAAAGTGAAGCTTAATGTCATTTAATTAATTTTTAAACTAATAAAAAAGTGATTCTCGTCTCTTTTACTACCGATCAAAGTCCTCCGCCACGGCTTCCAAAGATTCGCTAAAAGGAATAAGGACTTTAGGTTAGGGTAGATGTTGGCCAGTTCCCTCCAATTCCACATCTTCAACAACAAACACATCTAATTCATCTACCTCGTCATAGATGCGAGGTTTTGCTTTCTTCCTATTTATGCATTTCAAATAGTGAATCCGGCTTACCATATGACAATGAAATACATTTTTATTTAACAGATAAAAAATACTATTATATTAGTATTGATGTACTGTTTAAAAATACTATCACATTAGTATTAATGTATTGTTTAATTGTTGGGGAGTTAATCTTTTTAATTTTTTTCTCTGTTTAAGATCTATTTTTAATATTTTTAAAACATTTAAGTTTAATTTGAACATTTCTAAATTTGTTATAAATATTGAATTTCAAAATGAACTTTTGGTCCCTTACTTTTGATTAGTCCTTAGATATGGAATAATCGAGTTGTCCCAAGTCTAACATGTATTTTCTCTGTTTGATCGCTAAGAATATGAAACTAATTAAAATATATCTAAACACCATCGTATTGCTAAAAAAAACCATTATTGTAGGCACTCACGTGCTTGTGTTCGTGTTACATACTTACATTGCTAGACAATGTTTGCTTTTTAGTTTTTAAAGTATTTTATAATTATAAAAAAAAGTACAGAAAAGTTTAAAAAGAAACGTGGTCGTATGCTGCCACATTACGACCTCTCAACCCATCGATTAAAAGAAATTTAACAACTGAGTTACGATAGCACAGGAAATCTGACAAGTAAAGATGCAAATTAATAGCTCAGACAAGACGTTTCCGAGAAAAGGCAAACGAAAGTAGTTTGCTTTGATATTATAAATCTGAACAAGCACAAACAAATTAAACAAATTAATGAATTCTAATCTTAATTATGAACCGTATACATACTAATCCCTTGATTTAGTTAAGCAATTTCTGGATCACTGCCAATCCTAAACATTAGACCAGAGTCGAACATGAAGATGTGTGAGGGTCGTATAATGCTGGAAGCAAAAACTTCCTTCCATTGTCACCATTGGCATTGTAGCTCGCACCAGTAGTAGGATCGAGCAATAGATTACCAGCATAACCAGGATAAGCACCTTTGCCATAAACACCAGGACAAGCCGACGCAGCTTCTAGTGGTGCCTCTTTGGGACCCTGAAAGTAGCCATTTCCAAATGGGTTGGTGGCAGTTCCAGCCAAGAGACTAGCTAGGTTGATGACCATGCCATCAAGGCCCACATCGTTGTTGGGTGCGATCAAAGGTGGACTCTGAGGTCCATAGATTGGCTGGTGAAATGGCCAAGCGCAGTAACCTGGGCACTGAGTCTCCGAGTTGCCAACCCAGATATAAGCAAACTTATAGTTCTTGCCCGTTGCATGACTAGTATTGGATGCCGAAGCAGATCCGTGAGTCCCACATCTGTTCATGCAAAACTCTTCAACAGTAACATCAGAGGATGTCAGCACAACATTGACAGCATTCCTCTGATCGCCCTTTGAGGCCAAGTTTACAATTTGTTCGTTTGTGAGTGACTTTCCCAGAGAATACGCTTCATCGAGTATTTGCTTGTGCAGAAGAAGCGAAAGACTCGACCTTTTGGAGGAAAGATAGGACTTTTCTATGGTTTTCCACCATGTGGCTACTGAGGGGTGATTATTTTTTGATGGCGTTGAAGTTGTGGTAGTAGAGAGAGAGGAGATGAAATCGGAGACAATAGCTCTCTGGGATGGCTTGAACTTGCCATACCAGATAAGATTGATGGAGATTTCGCCTGAAAGAAGAGGACCATTGTGGTAACTCAATAGTTGGTTCGGATCCTGTACTACCTCATTGAGTTTCCTAGCAGCAGAAGCGAATTGAAAGAGAGAAATTACAAGAAGCACTTTTACTAAAGAAGCCATCTTCGAAGTTGGCTTGATCGGTCTCGAGAGGTAAATAAGGGAAAAGGTGAGTTAGCTTTATCTCGTGAATGAAAATGTAGTGGATGGTGAAGGCTATATATAGTAGTCCAACAAGAGGGGGAGTGGAGAGGCAAAGCGAACTCAAAGGCAATAAAGGTCAAGATGGGTTTTGCCAATTGAGAAGTTACTTGGTACGTAAGACCAGAGGCTCCAACGACTCTCTGAAGCGCGTTTAGTATTCAAAACAGAAAGGAGTCAAGGACAAACACCCAACTCCTACCTCCGATCTCCAAGTTTGTGGGTCCAAGCGCGAATGGATGGCAGTTCAAAGCTAAGAACTTTACGACCAGATGGAGTCGATATGCCGTAAACGGCCTCACCCGTTTGATCCATTGTGCCAGTCGAAGCTCTTGCTTAGAAGGGCAAAGCAGCCAAGATGAAAAAAGTGGATGAGCGTTTAGAACTGACAGGCTGGAAGTAATATTTGTTGGGAAGTGTGGAGTGATACAGCTGGGACCAAAGAGTATCCTAGGAGTGAGAGCACGTGAGTGGACGCGCTCGCCGATTGATATCAATATACGCATTTGTCACACAAAACGACACGATCCTCGTGATCGTGAAATACGGAAATAAAAATATAAAATACTAGTAAAAGCTAATAACGACAAGTCGCAGCTGGAGCATGCTAACTCAACACTCATGACTCGGCAGGGCAGCAGGCCTTTGCCCGATGGATCTAACCAATTTTCTTAATTAAGCTTTTGCTCTAAATCCGATATTATGAGCGATTTGCTGATACTTATGCTAGTTAATCGCCAAGTTGCATGTGACAGAGCAGTTTTAGTGTACCAAAAAATATATAATGTATATATATCTTTTACCCAACATAAATAAAACTAATTGCATGTCATCGCCTAACCTTAAGTCCCTTTTGAATCAAACTTGAAAAAGAGAAACTCTTTTTAGATATGCAAATTGAGTGAGACAAGGCAAGAGATCGTCATCCTCTTTCTTGCTACAAAAACGTGCATGCATGAGAAAGTAATTGAGCTTTATACCTGTTTTTGTTGGGTGGATGCGTCAAAGTTTATATCGGAATTGGACACGAGATTTCTCCACATTTTTTTCTTCTAACATGGCTCTTGTACAGAAAATGTACAAGCTTGCTTGTGTCTAACAAAAAGGTAATCCATCAAACTTGTGTAGCTATCCATGATTAGACACAATTTGTGGTATCGTTATTCTTTAAAAAATTAATCATCCTATATGGATTGCTTAAACCTTTTTTATTATTGGCAATTCACCCTTAAAACAAATTTGAATATCTCAATGTTTCGCATAGAAAGATGAAAATGTTAACCCAATTCAAACAGCAATCGCCGTCTCGTATCTAATACCAAAGCTCCATCACAAGCTTCACACATAGATAAACATTATCCATTACCTAGCATTCACGAGGCACTAATTAATTAAAGATCAAAAGATGCTTATATACTGTGGGGGGTATGTTAATTACTGGTGAAACCACGTTCTGCGATGCGTCCACCCACAGTGCGCTAAGTTCTCGGTGAGACGCAAGTATATTAAATAAACTCCCACGGTCGCACCATGTTGGGGTTGCAATTCTTACTGCTCTGATCCTTATTTGTAGTTGGGTGGACAGATATGGGTTTAGACAGGTTCAGTCGAGGTCAAGGAATCCTTCCGATTATATATATTAACGTCTGCTTCAGCTATGTCTAGTATAGCTCCAACACGAACAAGAATTTTATCATCATAGTGGAGCTATACAGTGTTAATGTTTGCATCTATGTAGAACAACCCTCAATATAAAATACGTCAAGAACTTTGACTATAGCATTTCGCACCCGCTATTGATTCCTCTCGTCTGCTAAACTATTCCTGGATTTCTTATTGTTCAGATATCGGATTTGGAGGGTCTCTTAATATGCCATGTATATTTATAAGTTTCCTGGAATCATTATCTGTACATGCAAACACTCGATTTATTGTAGCAACATAATTATCGGCCTTTTCCGTTTAATTATATGCCTTAAACGACATAGTTACATGCTTTAGTTAACCATAATTGTTAAAGCTCAAATCTTCTAAATAATTGTACTGAGAAATGGATTTTGATTAGCTATATTTACATCCTTAGCCAATTCAACGCACGAGAGCCGTCCATATTGGAACTGTAACGTCAGCTTGTGGTTTAATTTCTGAAAAAAATAGCTTGTAAATATTGGACTCAGATAAGTAAGGCATGGCATGTTAGAAAGGCTAACTTACCCTCAAAAGCTAGCTCAAGAGGAGAGGTTTGCACACTATTATAAAAAAAAATTATGAATGGTAAAATTTGTATTCATCAGGGACAAAAAAGAATTACATCTTCACAGGGGCATATCCCAGTCAAAAGAAAAAGAGAGGGAGACAACAAAATACATGCCAAAAAAACCAAAAGGACCAAAACAACGCAAAGCCCAAAAAACACCCTCAAAACCCACAAAAGACATGTTAGCCCAAGTTAGGATAAGCTACAGGAGGGTACATCAACAGACTACTTGTTCTGCCAAACAACCCCCTACTCCTACATCTTCTTAGAGAGCACGACCACCAGTGGGCAGTATCGCCCCTGCCACTTAGAGCAGGATCCACCTGTGCAATACATTAAAACCAAAAAAGCTCAGGTGGGTAGATCCTATTTAGAATACGATACATGGTGGTTTTAATTTTTGCCACAACATCAAGTCGTGTAACCAAAGCACCTTCCATTTGGATTAAGTTCCTACATGTCCAGATCATATAAATAGTGGTTATGAGGGCCAGGCGAACTGCTTTACTCTTGATAAGAGCACTAGGGTAATCTTTACGTAGCCATTTCAAGGCGTTGGTAAGTGTTGTCATGGAACGAGTAACACCCAGCTAACTACAGATAGAGTCCTAAATTGCACTGGTGACTGGACAGGCAAAAAAGAGATGCTAGATGGTCTCCTCAGAAGATCGACAAAACTCACAAAATTTATCAATCTCTAGAAAGTGCATATTGTCCTTCGTGGGTAGTCGGCCTCGAGCACTTAGCTAGACAATGAAGGAGAATTTGGGAGGACTATACTGCTTCCATATAAAGGACATCCAAGGCTTACAGGAATGGGTGACTCGGAATAAATCATAAAGCTTATGAGAAGAGGGTCGGTCCTAAAGACACGCACATTGCATTCCTCGAATAGCCTCTGCTACTCCTCCACAATTTTCCACCAACATATCACGGACGGCAGCCAATTTTTTCATCAATTGTGAATCCCGATTATGTGGATGCCATTCCCATATTGATTGCCCACGTAAATACCCAAATTGAGTCAGCTTTTGCATGGATGTTCCACAAAACTTTAGCCAAAAGCGCATTATTCCACAGTTTGCCATTTTTTAAACCCAGCCCGCCCTCTTCCTTAGGCGTACATACAGAGTCCTATGCCACCCGGAAATGGTTGCCTCCCCACAAGAAGAGGCGACATATAGACATAATCCGATCCATGATGGTAATGGGGATAGGAAAAGATTGCAACAAAAAAGCTAGCACCCCATGTATAACAGAATTAATGAGCTCACTTCGCCCCGCATAAGAGAGAGAATGACCCTTCCAGGCCGTTAGATAACCCTCCACAGCATCAAGGAGGATCGAGAACTGGGCCACCGATACTCTCATAGGGGCAAGGGGGACCCCTAGATAGCGAATTGGAAACTCTCCCAAGGGAAAAGCCACAAGCTAGCGTAGGCACTCTTTCTCATAATCATCAACCCCTACAAGGTAAATAGTGGACTTCACAATACTCATTTTAAAGCCTACTACCCGCTCCAGGTTTTGCAAAGCTTCAGCAAGAATACACAGAGAAGAATGATCCGCCCGGGCAAATAACATCAAGTCATTCGCAAAAGCGAAATGTGTAAGCCTCAATTTTTTACACTTCGGGTGGAAGTGAAACCGATGGGAGTCCGTTTTGTGTCACAAAAGTCGAGAAAAAAACTCCAATCCAAGGAGAAAAAGTGTGGGAGACATAGGGTCACCTTGGTGCAAGCCCCGACAACCATTAAATTTCCCATATAGGGAGCCATTGATCGAAATAGAATAAGACGCCATCTTGACACATTCCATAACCCACCCAATAAATTGGTTAGGAAAGCCGAGGCTCACTAGCATATGCTCCAGGAACTTCCAATCAAAAGTATCATAAGCTTTGGTGATATCTACCTTTAACAAACATCGAGGGGAGATTCGTTTCCTTGTATCCCCTCGAACAAGTTCCTGGGCAATAAATACATTATTAAGCATGTTTCACCCAGGAATAAACGCCGCTGAGCGGGATCAATGATCTGCCCCATAACTGGCCTCATGTGCTCATTCAAGATTTTGGTAATAGTCTTATAGACAACATTAAGGCATGCTATAGACCGGAAATCCGTAACAACTGAAGCATTGCGAGATTTCGGGATAAGGGTTAGGATAACATGGTTGAGCTGCTTGAGAAGTTTACCCGAATGAAAGAACTTTTGGACTGCCTTTGTGACATCACCACCAACTGTGGCCCATTGGGTTTTTAAAAAGGCCGAAGAGAAGCCATCCGGTCCTAGGGCTTTAGTGTCCCAAATATCAAACATAGCCCTTTTAATTTCTGCCTCACTAACAGGAGAGATAAGAGACTGCTGTGCACTGTCATCCAGGAGAGGACCCATCCGAACAATAGTCTCATCTAGGCTATCTAGGGACTCAGCCAACCTAAGAAGGCCTTTATAGTACGCAACACAGCAATTTGCAACTTCGGATAACGATGTGGTGGTGGACCCATCCTCTTTAACAAGGTGGGTAATGGTATTTTGTTTCCTCCGCTTTTTGGCAATAGCATGGAAGTATTTCGTGTTTTTATTAGCCTCCATAAGATGGGTACATTTCACTTTTTGCTGAAAAAACAGCTGCTCAGGCTCCAAAAGAAAAACCACAGTCTTACTCCTCCGAAGCATTTCCTGGTTTAAGGCCACATTATTCGGCTGATTCAATGCCGCATCATAAGCAGTTTGCTAATCCACTTGGGCTAGCCGCGCTTTTTCTGAAATACTCCCAATAGCCTGAGAATTAAGCACCTTAAGGCTCCCTTTCAGCCCTTGTAACTTTCGACACAAAATAAACTGAGCATAGCCTTCCTGTGGCTGACCCCATACACTCTCCATAACAGAAGAGAATAGAGGATGAGTCATTCACATGTTGAAGAATTTAAAGGGCTTCTTTCCATCTACCTCCATACGGCTAAGGTCCACCACATATGGGCAGTGGTCCGAATCAGGGCGCATAGGTAAAAAGTGAGACGTAAAGTAAAACTCAGTAACACTCCAGACTTGGTTGAAAAGGACCCGCTCAAGTTTGGCCCATAACATATTCCTATTCCATGTATAAAATTCCGCCCTACTAGGCATATCTTCCAACCCAAGGGAAATTCGAAAGTCCAGCAAGTCCTTTAGTAAGTAACCCGAGGGAGGCTAACACCCCAAGCATTCTTGGGCTGAGCAAACACAATTAAAATCACCAAGAATTAGCCAAGGCTGTACTCGGTCATTCATGAGCAGGTGGAGCAACTGCCATAAGGCCCTTCACTCAATAACGGTAAATAGGCCATAAACAAAAGAAGCAATAAAAATGAGCTGAGTAATCTTGCAATGGACCTCAACGTGAATAAATTGGTCACTAGTTGCCAAAACAAGGCAATCATAGTACTGCGAAACCCATATAAGACACATTCGACCATTAGGGTGATAGTCAAAGTTATGACAAAAATTCCAACCACCAAACCGAAGCTGGATCATAAGCTGAAGGTTAGGCTCCGAGAGTTTTGTTTCAAACAAGCTAGCAAACCGACAATTGTGTTGCTTCAAAAGGGAAGCCACACTCTGTTGTCTTAGGGCAGAATTGAGGCCCCGGACATTCCAACAAAACAACTTTATGGCTTTGGAAGAGGAGGGCGACCCCCTCCAACCCCCTTCGGCTTCTGTGAATTAACCCGGACAGCTACCCTAAAAGGACCCTCACCTGTTCCCTTGGAGGCACCAGCCTCTCGACTACCATGGCCACCACCCTGCTTACTGGAGGATTTTGCCGCAGTCCCCTTGTCCCCCATAAGAAGAGGCATCGTAATTTGTCCATTGGAAAAACTATTCCTACACTGACTCAAGTTCCCATAATCCACCGATGTCAGGGGAGAACCTGGCAGACCTAGGAATGCACCTACGCCAGGAGGAGTAGCCTGGGACTATTCCACAACTGCAACAAAGCCAAGATTAGTTATCCCCTCAGCATCCTTCCCTGCACTAGAGGATCTAGCAAAGTCCGTAGGGGGTTCAGTTAAAGGAGGATCTAAAGGAAGGCCTTGGATTGGCCCCTCCGAAATGGGAACCTGCTGGGAAGAGGAAGCATTGCCCTCAGGCAACCGAACACTCTCCTTATGTGGCTGTTCCTGCGCCGACCTAGTTCCCTTCTCTGTAGTGACATTGACCTCTCCCTGACGTGACTCACGACCAGTAGCCTCGACAGTAGCCTTCACATTTTTTCGCTTTTGTTTCCCTTTACACACAAAAGGCGAATGGCTAAATTGAGAGCAGTGGTAGCAATACGCCGGATAGGTTTCAAAGTGGACCACCTGCTGATAGGGAGCACCGTGTGTAAGTTGGACTTCAAAGCTAGTGACTGGTGGTTTGGATACATCAATTTCCACCAGAAGCTGGGTAAAACCAAGCCGAGATTTTGTATTGGTGATGTGGTCCGTGCAGATGGGCTTACCAACTCGAGAGCCAAGTTTCTACAAACCCCTTTTAGTCCATGCATCCAAAGGTACTTCTGGAAGTTGTATCCATATCGGAACATTCATAAACTCCTGATAGTTGAAGGTGAACCCCGGAGAAAGTTTTTTCAGCAAGAGAGTTTTCCCAAACATTATGAATGGACCACCAGACAGTACACTTAAACAATCGTCTTCGGTGAGAAACTGGAATATGAGCCATCCCCTACTATGCGGTATCAGCTTGCATTTCACTACCCATGAGTCCCTTAGCTTCTCAACAGCTTTCAGTCTCAGAAACTTGCCTGTAAAACACCCTACTAAGCAAAACCCCCACTCTTGTTCAATGTCCAGCAAATCTTCTGGTTCAAGGGTAACCTTATTCTCTACCGGCAGACATTGCAATTTGAGTCCCCTGTTGAGATCTCTGTTGTGGCTGAAAAGACTTACAAAGGTTGGCTTTGTTTTTTCCTCACCAGTCCCCTGCTACGGCATTGTAGCAAGCATGTTCTGTGTCGGGTGACCAGCTTCAAAGCTAACATATTCGTCTTGCATAACAGAGGCCTCCCTTTCCCCTTTGATCTCTATCGTGTGGCTTGAATCCTTACTGCCCAAATCTATCTCCACTTCAGCTTTGGATGTTACCTCATCCCCCAGCTGAAGGGATTGTTGAGCAAGACGCAAAGGTGTAGAGTTCAGAACCGTACCTGGCGTTCCATTTTTACTCACCTGTAGCGGACTCAAAGGACTCAGTAGTTGGAAGCATTCAGCGGTAATGTCAGTTCCTTTGGGCTTTTTCCTCCCCATTGCACCTCGTCGGAACCCGAGTATGAGACCCCCTTTTGCAGGTGTAGTAGTGCCGACGTACACTCCCCTCCACGTCTGCGGGAAGGGTTCAGCACCACCCCGACAAACACCCTTCAACACCCCTAGGTGGCTTCGATAATCCTTCCTAGTAGTGTCCCATTGGTCTGGAGGACCATACGTAACTCTCAAGGAGTCGCCGACCCCAACACTCTCCAATCGAAAACCCTAATGTGAGTGGTAAAGATACCACCGAAAGTAGGAGAGTAGGCAGACAAGTTGCAAACAGCAGCCCGAATCCGAAAGAGCCAAGAAACATTTACGGAAGCAATAGCCGAAGGTGTTCGGAAACTAGGAGCAGGAATCACCTAGTGAGAGACTCTCTCCACCGATCACAAAGTAATGGTTGCGAGTAACGACAGTAATAGTTATAAATTCTTGAATGCCCCATAGTTGTCTGATGTGGGATTCTTGACACACCCCCCCTCAGTCCAGAGTAGGACTGGATATCTAATGGGCTAACTCACCCCCAAAAGCTAGCTCAAGAGGGGGAGGTTTGCATACTATTATAAATTCTTGAATGCTCTTATAGTTGTCCAATGTCAGATTCCTGACACACCCCCTCAGTCCAGAGCAGGACTGGACATCTAATGGACATATTGAGCAAAGGGACATAACCGGGCACTGCCCTAAACTATCGAAACAAACTAGCTCTAATACCATATTAAAAAGGCCTAACTCATCTTCAAAAGCTAGCTCAAGAGGGGAAGGTTTGCACACTATTATAAATTGTTGAATGCTTTCATAGTTGTCTGATGTGGAATTCCTGACTAGCTTTTAGGGGTGAGTTAGGCCTTTCTACATGGTATCAGAGCCAGTTTGTCTCGATGGTTTGGGACGGTGCCTGGTTACGTCCCTTTGCCTAATGTATGTCCATCAAATATTCAGTCTTGCTCTTGACTGAGGAAGGTGTGTCAGGAATCTCACATTGAACAACTATGAGAGCATTCAACAATTTATAATAGTGTGCAAACCTTCCCCTCTTGAGCTAACTTTTGAGGGTGAGTTAGATCTTTCTAATATGACAAGTGAACCCCACAAGTATGGAGGGACATGGAACATATTCTCCTTTAGTAGAGGAACCAAAGTTTTGGAATCCCATGATGTGCAAGTGCACTGCACTTTTGCAGCAGATAGCAATAATATACAAATGAATGCACGAACCAAACTTCATATGCCCATATTATGGATTCTTCAGCACATTTATAACCCTTAGAACCCAACACAATTAAATATTAAGATAAGGAAGAAGAGCTAGGTACCCATTGGGAAATCAGAAGCATATTTTTTAAACCAATGGTGCAAGACTCATCCAAAGTATCGCAACCTAGATGTGTAGCCAGCGGAGGAAATAAATATCATTACTTAATTGGAGTCTTAAGAGCGACGCCCCACATTAGTTGCTTTAAGACAGTAATTATAATAACATGCACACATCGTTCCAAGAAAATTATAACTACATATTTGGCATGGAAATGCGAAACTGCCTTGGAAGGAGCTTTTAAACACATGCATCTGCTATTGACATTCACTTTTGTACCTTTCTTCGCAAGCCTCTTCGGCTTAGCAGGAGTGCTCGGTTTTATCATTACCCAGGTCTCCATATATAATATCCATAACTTTTTATACATTGAAATTGATAGGCAAGGAGAGAAATTGCCTAGTGCGTTCCTTTTAATCTTATCTTTAGTACACAGTTCTCGTCATGACCTTTTTTATCCTTTGTTAAATGTCAAGTTGCTTGTGAATGGTAGTGCAAGGTAAACCACACCAGGTGGGTGCATGCACGCCCCCCCTCACTTATAAATACTCGCATTTCAAGCTCTCCTTCGCACCACTAAAACGTCAACCGTAACCTCTCTTCTTCTGTTCTAGTTCCTCAGAATTTTGATCAAGAAAAATTCGAGATTTCAATATATTTCTTGCAATGGATGCATTTAACTATGCGAAAACGACTTGTCTTTTCTTTGTCATTGTCCTATCAAGCTTAGCCAACTTCAGTCTTGGTGCAAGACAGCTTAATGCACTATACGAACGCCCACCTATGTCTCTAACTTACCATAAGGGCTCTCTGTTGGATAGAGACGTTCACGTCTCTATTCTCTGGTATGGAAACTTCACGCCACCTCAAAAATCAATCGTCGCAGATTTTCTTCTTTCACTCGACACGAAGAGTCTTCTTGCCTCCTCTGCCCAACCGTCAGTTTCTCATTGGTGGAACTTAATCCAAAAGTACATGACACAAGCAGGCAAGAAAGAGACACGAATTATCCTCTCAAACCAAATTTCAGACCAAAACTGCACCTTGGGCAAAATCTTGAAACGATCAGATATTCCCCAATTAGCCAACAAAGCAAACTCCAAACCCGGTGGTTTGACGCTGGTTTTGACAGGCAAGGACGTTACCGTTGAGGGCTTTTGCATGAGCAACTGCGGCTTTCATGACACACAAGCCAAACACAAGTCCACATTTATCTGGGTTGGCAACTCCGACACTCAGTGCCCGGGGCAATGTGCGTGGCCATTTCACCAGCCCTTGTATGGATCGCAAACTCCGCCACTCGTTGCGCCCAACGGCGACGTCGGCATCGATGGCATGATAATAAATATTGCGAGTCTTTTGGCCGGAACCGTGACGAACCCGTTTGGAAATGGTTACTATTTGGGGTCGGCCGGCGACACACTGGAGGTTGGTTCGGCTTGTACAGGGGTTTATGGAAAAGGAGCATACCCGGGTTATGCCGGGAATCTGTTGGTTGATCGGACCTCTGGTGGAAGCTATAATGCGGTGGGTGTCAGCGGAAGAAAGTACCTATTGCCAGCTCTGTTTGATCCGCTGAATTCTCAATGTTCAACTCTTGTCTGAAACAAGACAAAACAAGTGAAGCAGCTGTTTGTAAATAAAAAATAATTTGTGAATATAATTGGAGTCATTTCGCTTTGATAAATTGGATAATTACTTGCAATAATAAATTCGGATTTCCATCCATCTTTTTTTTTTTGTGTTAAGGGAAAATTACAAATTAACTCGTAATACAGCTTCCAGATATATCCTCTAGAAGGATAAGATGGCACCCTATGGGTGGATTTTCAAAATATGTGACGCCGACATCAAAATGACCTGCGTAGTTGGCCAACTAATCAGTACATCTATTGCCCTCTCGGTAAATATGCCGATGAGCAACAGTCCAGTTCCTCGTGAAAAGTTCATAAATGCTCTGAACGAAGGGATTGAGCGTCTGTCCTCGATGGGCTGCAGAGGAAAGGAGATCTATCACCGCGGTGGAGTCGACTTCTAACTCGACTCGACGAAATCCCAGAGTCCAGGCATATGTTAATCCTGTAAAGACACCCCAGAGCTCCGCAGCCAAAGGTGAACACCAGCCGAGGTTTTGAGCGAACCCGCCAAGCCAGATACCGCCACTATCTCTAAGTACCCCTTCGGCGGTGGTTGAAGTCGAGCTGTGTTTGCAGGCGCCATCCGTATTGAGCTTGATCCAACCAACCAGAGGCTTGTGCCAGCCGGTGCGCTGCACTGGGCAGAACCGTCCTCCAGGAAGTGCTCGACTGGGCTACGCCAGGGACTAGTGGACAATACCAGCATAAGATAAAATAACAGAGAGTGGTGAAGAGGGCCAGGTAAACCTGGCATCAAATATAGTCGAATTCCTCCGTTGCCAGAGGAACCAACAAGTAATTCCAAATAAACATGACCAGTCGTGCCCAAATTCTCTGCGGTGAGTTTGAAGATTGTGGAGAAGCCACTCCCGATTCTGCATAGTGAAAAAATCAGGGGACAGCAGATGGGGAGGGAAGGAGGTCCAAACTTGATGGGCTTTTATACAGTCGCGCATAACATGAAGCGATGATTCCTCAAAATGACAGTGATGACATTCGCCATCCGTAGTGATTTGTTTACGGACACGAAACTGGTTGGTGAGAAGCCGGTCATGGGCAAGGAGCCAAAGGAAAGAGCGGATTCATGGTGGAGCCTTCTATTGCCACAGAGTTTTCTAGATGCCAGTTGGTGAGGCAGACTCATGATCCATGATCATAGAATATGTGGAAGCAACAGTAAACTGACCAGTATCAGAAATGCCCCAGATGAGTTTATCCGGCCCCAAGTAATCCTTTGGAGGAAATGTTCCGGCGATGGCCCTGCAAATGGAAGGCGGGAGGTAAGGTTGAAAGGTGTCCCAATCCCAATTACCACTAGCGTCCACATAATGTAAAACGCTGAGGTTACACATGGTAGCAGGGATAAGGTTCAGCGCATGAGAGATAAGGAGTCCAACGCCCACAACCCAGGGGTCTAGCCAAAACCGTGTCCTCTGGCCATCACCTATCATCCAATTCGTGCCTTGCAGAACAAGGTGCCAAGTGGCCGCGATGCTTCGCCAGATCATCGACCCCCCTTTAGCATCTAGGACATAGGGAATAGGACTCGCTTCAAAGTGATATTTCGCGGAGAGAACTTTCACCCATAAGGCATTAGGCTTGGTGAGCAGGGTCCAACCTAACTTCGCAAGGAAGGCATCATTGGTGGCTCTAAGCGTGCGGATACCAAGAACCCCAAGCTTTTTAGGTTTGCACTCTTCCTCCCATTTAACAAGCGGTATACGTCGATGGTCTTTGGTCGTCCCCCAGAGAAATTGTCTCATAAGTTTCTCTAGGTCATCACAGAGGCTACGTAGCAACCGGACTGTCTGCATAGTATAATTGGGGAGGGCGGCTATAACAGACTGGGTCAAAGTGAGACGGCCTGCCATAGACAGAAGGTTGGCGGTCCATCCAGATAGACGTTGTTGAACCTTGTCAAGGATGAACTGATAGGTTCTTTTGCTGGCGCGTTCATGCAGCAGGGGCACTCCTAGATAGCGGTCGAGATCGTTAGTCTGTATAAAGCCCAAAGCTCTAGATAAGCTGTGTGACAACGACGAGGAAACATTTTTTGAGTAGTAGCATCTGGATTTATCGTGGCTGAGACGCTGGCCAGATGCATCACAAAACGAATTTAAGATGTTCCTAATCACCAGCACTTGATCCATGGCAGCTTCCGAGAAGAGGACGAGGTCATCAGCGAAAAATAAGTGAGATAGGGGGGTCCATTGACGCTGAGTTCGATAGGCTTCCACCGCCCCTGGGTCACTGCTTGATTAATCAAATGACCTAGGCGTTCCATACAGAGAACAAACAAGTAGGGTGATAAAGGGTCTCCCTGACGGATACCTCTAGAAGGGTTGAAAGCCTAGCCAAGCTCGCCATTCCAGTTCACTTGAAATGAGACACTGGAGATGCACTTCATGATGAGATTAATCAAGGAAGCTGGGAGACCAATGTCGACTAAAGTGTCTTCAATGAAAGCCCATGAAAGTCTATTATAAGCTTTTTCGAGATCTACTTTCAAAGCCATAAGCCCTTTCCGCCCTGTTTTGCGTTTCATCGTATGGATAACTTCCTGAGTGATAATGATGTTGTCCGTAATTAAGCGCCCAGGGATAAAACTACTTTAGGTTGGAGCAACCAGCCCGTCTAAGTAAGGTTTAAGACGGTTGACAATGATCTTGGTAATGACTTTATACAGAACCGAACAAAGCGCAATGGGCCGAAATTGTGTAATCAACTTGGGAGACGACACCTTCGGAATGAGGACTAAAATGGTGCGATTAAGGGTCGTTTCCCAAATTTTGTGGCGGAAGAGACGTTGAATGAAGGTAGTCAGTGAGGGGCCAACGATGTCCCATTGGGATTGGTAGAAAAGTGCGGTGAACCCGTCGACCCCTGGGGCCTTGTTGGGAGCCATACTGAAAACCGCTGACTTTATTTCCTCTGGACTGAGGGGTTGGGCCAGCTCAGTGTGCGCTTGGGGAGGGAAGGGAGGGAACTGGCCTTGGAGCGGCCAGACAACAGGATGGCGGTGCTCGGCAGTGTAAAGCTACTCAAAATAATGTTGCACTAACCCTCGAATGCTAGTCGGGTCGGAGAGCACATTGCCATGGCCATCCTGCATGGTAGGAATCCGTACTTGTCGTTGTCTGGTCATAGTGATCGCGTGATAATATTTAGTATTACGGTCGCCCTGAGCCAACCATTGACTACGGGATTTCTGATGCTAGTATAGCTCCTCTTTATACAGGACCTGCTCTAACTCTGACCTAAGGTGATCCTCGAGGTCGTGGAGGGATGTCGAGTCTGGGTCATCAAGATGGTGTTGGATGCCTTCGAGTCGAGCCAAAAGTCTCTTCTTCTGGTGGAATATATTGCCGAATGTGGTCCTGTTCCACTGCTGTAATCGATCCGAGAAAATACTGAGAGATCCACTAAGGTCGTGAGGAGTCGGGTGCCAATTCTCCGCTACAAAGGGACCAAAACAATGATGAGTCAACCACGCAGAGTGAAAACGAAAGGGTCGAGGCTGATGCCGAGTGGCCGGGGTAGAAGTAAGAGTAATGAGGAGAGTTCGGTGATCAGACTTTTGGAAAGGCAAGTGGTGAACCATCGTCTGAGGGAAAGTAGAGGGCCACAGATACGAACAGAAGGCACGATCTAGGCGAGCAAGAATAGGCCCTCGCCTCCACGTGTAACGTGGTCCTGAGAATCCGAGGCCCTGCAGCTGGCAGTTGTGCACACAGTCCCGAAAATGAGTGTTTACTGTGGGTTACAAGCGGGATCCGCCGCGTTTGTCTATGCTCTCTAATTTAGCATTGAAGTCGCTTCCCAACAACCAGGGTTTAGTGGTGGTCCGAGCTATGTGGAGGAGATACGGCCATAAATAATTTTGAAGGGAATAGTTCGGACTATCATAAATAGCAGTGAAATCAAAGGAAAGTTGGTCCCATTCGATACTAGTATGCACGAATTGGCGATGCGCTAATAAGATACGAACCACAATCTCAGCTATCCAAAGAAGCCAAATGCGCCCGAAAAATCCTTCAGCTTCTACCCTGAAGGATTTACTATACCCCAGACTTTGAATAACCTTAAGGGCACGAACGCCACTGATGCGAGGCTCAACCAAAACAACTAGGATGGGTTTGTGGATCCGAAAATAATTTTTAATAATGGGCTTGAAGGTGCGACCCCCACCCCCTTGGCAGTTCCATATGAAAATTGACATAAAAACTGTAAGGGAAGGGAGTCTAGACTGCATGCGACTGGACGGGAAGATCTGTCATCTCCTGACTCTGTGGCGGTTCGGGGACCTGATAGGTCTCTGCCATATGAGTGTCTGCCTCGGAAGGGTGTAGCATAACGGACTTTGTTGCAACGGTCGGGTCAGGCGGCCGTGGTGGGGTTATCGACTGAGTATGACTAGTCGAGGCGAGGTGTTCAGGCCCGCAGGTCACTATAGGTTCGGTCTCCATAGCTCTGTGCTTGATATCCTGTTGGAGAGCCGACATGTTGGATTGGCCTGGGGAGATCACCTTGGTATGGGAGGGTATCGTTAGAGCAACGTGGCCTAGAATTGGGCTGGAGAGGGGTAGGGACATGGTCGAGCTGGGCAGGACGGGAAGGGCCTGTCGCGCGTGGGCCTGGGCCTGCGTGGTGCGTGCAGTGGCCTGGTCCAAAGCGGGAGGAGGCCTGGACTCATGCGACGACGGGTTGGCTGAGGGGGATAATGCGCTGGTGTTAACTAGAAACGACGTCCGCTTTTGTCGTAAATCGTGGCTCGATTTCTGCACTGGGGATTGCTCCCTAACTAGAACCTTCGACGTCGTAGTGGGTCTGGGAGCGTGAGCTGTGGTCACTGTCGAAGGGGAACTAACCGTTGTGGGAGCCAACGTCTCGTCAGTTGCCAGAGCCACAAATCTCGAACCCTGTTGGCTCGCACGAGGGAGAGTGGAGGTCCGGGTTTGGCGTTGAGGTTGGGAGATCGATGGTCGACGAGCCCGTCGCTGGACCTGCATCCAAGGTCCGAATTCGCCAGTGGTAAGTCCTACCGAAGGAGATGATGCGCAAGGCGCTAGGGGAGGGGACGACTCCTGGGTTAGTGATGGTCCGTCCGGTGGAGGCGCGGTGGCCTCGGTTCCAGTGGAACGTTTAGGGCATGCCGGAGAACCATAGTCGACGACCCCACATGTAAGACATATTGGGGGAAGGCCCTCATAGGCCACTTTAATAGGCTCACTGTCGAGTTCCACAATAGGTCGGAGCGGTGCACTGAGGTCCAGATCCACTGCCATCCGCACAAATTTCCCCCGGTAAGCATGTTGCGTATTGGTGTCAATCTTGACAATTCTACCAACCAGATTACCCAGCGCAGTAAGGATTGACGGGTGGTAGCGAGCCACGACAGGTCGGGAAATCTCACCCACGCCACCACGTGCGTGATCTTTTCGATGTTCAGGCGAAATTTCGGGTACCAGGGTTGAACGGAGAGGGCTTGCTCCGCAATGATCCACGGGCCTTGGGTAAGTGCGCGTATGAAGTCATCCTCTTCTACGAAATTAATGAGGTAAAAATCATTGTCCAAGTCCACCAACTTCATGGGACCCTTAGGTTTCCACATTGCAATGAGTTTAGATTTAAGCATGTTAAACCCAATCCTTCGGCCGAGTAATTTGATAATGACAACTTGTGCCCAAACGTGGTCTAATTTATCTTTGAATGTAGGTGAAAGTTCCACACCCAGCCCAAAATTGCCTTGGGTGATTGTGATATCCCCATTGGCGAGTTCAATTGGATCTTCCTCAGGCCACTCCAAACCCTGGGATCCAGAGCCAGCTTCGGATTGACCAGTCACCACTGCGCTGTAACTAAGAGGGGTGGGCAGAACAGAGGGGCAATGGGAGGGGGGTCTTCCTCCCTCTCTCTAAGCTGAACTTTCTGGGCAGCATGTGCAGGGGAAGCGTTGGCCATACTGCTGAGGCAGAACCGTGAGAGCTGGGTACGAAGAACGACGAGAAGAATAACAACAGGAGATGAGGAATTGGAAGAGAGGCTGAAGGTCCCAGGACGATGTTGACCGAAGACCCACGTTCAGGCATGCAAACAAACCAACAAGAAAATACTTGAAAAGCCTAGGCAACCGCTGTCCAAGCAAGGCGAGAACACCGATGTTGGGATTTCCACTGATAACGGCTAACAGCAATGATTTTAGGGAGTTTCTCTCTCTACCGCAACTTTCTTTTGTATGAGTAAGCCAACTAACACAGCCTAAAAGGTTTAAAGGCATATTTTAAATTAAAAACAACTAGGGATTAGAATTTTTTTTAATATGAGTAGAGTGTACAACTAATTAATAAGAATTGAGTTTAACTTAATTATTGCTAAAATGACTAGAATTAGTCATTTGAATAGTTGATCCTTACTATTTATAAACCCTTTAACATTTTTATGTTTAGTCAATATAAGATACTCTAAGTCTTCCCCTTAAGTGCAACTGGGACTGGACATATAGTTGTCACTTGAAATAAACATAGTGGTAACCGGATCGGGCCGTTGGAATTGAACATTCAAACGGACAATCGAGAAATTAATAATCTGGACCAAACTTGCTCTGATACCATATTAGAATTTTTAATATGGGTAGAGTATAGAGTCCACTAACAATAATTAGGTTTAGGTTAACCATTGTCAAAATGACTAGAACTGGTCATTTGGATAGTTAGCCCTTACCACTTATAAACCCTTTAACAATTTTATGTTTAGTTAATATAAGGTACTCTAACACTCCCTCTAAAGTGCAACTAAGATTGAACATCTAGTTGTTACTTGAAATAAACACAGCAGTAATCGGACTAGGTCGTTGAGCTAGACATCTAGATAAATAATCGGGAAACAGTGCCGACCCTAGCCCCTGCCCAGGGTCCACTTTCACTAGGGTCCATCTTCAACGCATTTTAGCAGCATTTATTATTTAGAAGGGTAATAAATCCTTGGTTTTCAAAGAAGAAAAAGTTAATGTTAACTAATA
>JAOTAX010000002.1:5524596-5538389 GCA_025629825.1 Erythroxylum guanchezii
TACTCAACTAATTATTTACCTTAAGTCAATACCCAAATATTAAAAATAAAATACAATTTTTGATTTACAACTTACAAGTTACAAACTTACAACATACAACATTAATGATATAAGTTTTTACAATTTTACAAATTTAATAACTTTAATATTATCGATTTATGTATGTTTTAAATTTAAGTTGTTTCCAATCCAACTTCAACATTCTAAGTTTCAGAATCAATATTCAATAAGGCAGGTCGTGCGTGCATTTCATAATTTTCATTCGTCCAAAAACAAATCATAAATTTCTGATTCTTTATAACCAAACAGAACAACCAATCTTTATTCTTTATAACCAAACATAACAACCAAATAAGTGAAACAACTCATTCATTAGTTATTACCGTGACTGATATACAACAATTTCCAATATTTAGTTCACAAATGACAAAACACAAAACAATACCGTGAGCAACTGATGAATAGCATTCATCAATTCAATTCCAATATCCAACCAATTCAGATAAACCCAACTAATTCAGATACACGCAAATTGCACATCACAAAATCAACTTCCAACATCCAACCAATTCCCAAATCCATCGTCCAACATTCACAAATCCAATAAACAATTCCAATTCAACACAATAAAAATTGCAATTAAGCAGGAAAAATTCGAAAATAGAAAAAAACACACCCAAAACCAAATCACTTGCTTCGGGTCTTTAGGTCTTTGGGTTGGCTTTTCGAGTCTTCGAGTTGGGTGAGGGTCAAAGGCCATCGGACGCCTCCCATGTAGATGAGCCCGAGCTGCGACCTTCTCTCCTCCTTCAGATGTTCAAGGGCCACTGACGACGATGTGGTGTGGTGTAGTGGTGTAGCGGTGGCGTCTTAGGGGGACGCCAAGGGAGCAGCTGAGGAGGATGAGGGAAGGAGGAGAGACAGAGACCGGGGAGGGGAGAAGACAAAGACTTGGGAACGACAGTGGCGACGAGAGGTGAGAGTGAGAGGCTGAGAGCACAGAGTTAAGGGGGTGATTTTTAAGGTTAAATTTTTAATATTTGCAAATTGGTCCTCCATCTTTCTGAAATTCACAGTATCTGTGGGTATGTACCGGTCGATATGTCCTAGTATTGTCGATATCGGCCGGTATCGAACAAAAAAGATAGGTACCAACCGATATTTGAGGTCGATACCAATGGAATGAATACCGTTCCGTTTTTCGGCCAGTACAGAATGGTATCCGTATCCATGCTTTGGACACCAATTGCCAGTGAACTAGTAATTTCCTTTGGTGGTAACGAACTGACAATTCCCATCATTTATAGATGCATCTGTTTTTTCTGACATGACATGTGACTATCTGCATTTTTGAACCCTCACTAAAAAGAAAAAGGTTTCGAGTAAGATCGAAATATAAAAATGTGATATTTACCTCAATTTCAATGAGTTTTTTTATTTATTGTATATATAATAATATAATAATAATATAATAATATTATTTATTAATTACTATTTATTATTTATTTTATTTACTCATCTTCTTGGCAGAGCAGATGAGCATTCAGTCTGAATGATGATGAATATACTGTAGGTTTTTTCGAATTGGTTTGGACTTAAGGTGAATATAGAAAAAAGTGGATTGTATATCTTTGCGGATGTCCACAATAAAGACTAGATCAGTAGAATGGTTGGTTTTTCTTTATAGCTGCTCCCATTTAAATATTTGGGAGTTCTTTTTAATGGCAATAAGCCAAAGTTTAATGATTTCATTATATTGATTGAGAAGCTCAAAACACGAGTTAATGCTTGACAACATAAGTTCCTTGCTATGGATGCCAGAGTGACTTTTATCAATTCAGTTTTGAGTTGTATGCACATTCATTGGTCGACTCATATGGTTTTGTCGAAGTGATGGAAATTGATAGAGTATTGAAAGCTTTCTTATGGTAAGGAAAAATGGATAATTGTAAGTAGACCAAAGTGAAATGATGTGACATTACTATTCCGAAGAAGCAAGGAGGTTTAGGGATCACCTTAATTACGCAAATCCAAAAAGTTTTACTTTGTAAGAGGATCTGGATACTCTTTACAGACAGTACTACATTATGGATCAAATGGGTAAATGAATATCATCTGAAAGATTAGAGTTTTTGGCAGCTGGATAATTCTAGAGATCATTTTTAGATATTCAACCATATGCTTAGCTTGAGCGACATGGTATATCCCCATATCAAGCATCAACTTGGCGATGGTGAGGATATAAGGTTCTGGTTTGATAACTGAACAAACTATAGTCCATTTATACGTCGAGCAGATCTTGCTCCACTCATACGCATAATTCCTGTTATTGTTCGAGTATGATCATTAATTCATAATAGTGATTGGGTTGGAAATTATGAATATTTTTTCTTGCTAGTAGCTTATCTACCAATCATCCTGAAAGAACCAAGGAAAGATAGCATCATATGGAATGTTGATTCCAAAGGTATGTCTGCTAACAGATCTTGTCATCAAATGATTGAGAACAATGATGAAGTTGTGCCTTGGTTTAAAATCCTTTGGAAACAATCTTTAAATCCTAAAGTTGTAATTATCACTTGGCTAGTGATTAAGAGAAATGATCCAATATGCATCTTGTGTAAGTGAGAGTAGGAATCATTTATACTTTCAATGTAATTACACAAAAGGAATTTGGTATAAAATTCAAGTTTTACTACAAATAACTAACTACACTTCTGAATGGGGGGAGACATTGGATAAGATCATTAAGTGTACTAAGCAGGGTAAAATGGACAAATTGATCATTAAGACAACCTTTACTACAGTCATCTGTTCCATATGGAGAGAAAGTGATAAAAACAAACACACGTAAGAGGGGGGTGAATTGTGTGTATAAAAGTTTTCACAAGTTCTTTCAATTCGTATAATAAGCAGATCCTAGATAAAACAGTAGGAGCTTGTCAGATGATAAAGCCTTCTTACATTACATGAGCTTGTTAGTCAAAAGGAACCTTTTATGGGATAGGACCCTGCTTAAACAAAAGGAGCCTACTAAATGATACATCTTGTTAAAACAATTTAAAAATAGAAGGCTCTTGTTAAAACTAAAAGGAACCTCTTGCAAGTTGAAAACAGAAGGAGCATCTTAAAAATAACACACACATACAATATAATGTAGAAATTTAAAAGTTAAAGAGAGAAAGGAGAAAAGCAGAGTCAATTTATACTGGTTCGGCTTATAACCCAAGCCTATGTTCAGTTCCCAAGTATCCAACTTGAGTGTTTCACTATAAAAATTGAGTATTAAATTTGATGAGCCTCTCTATGCTCACAAGTACGTATTTTTCAAAGTTCTCCAACCTTTCACACTCAAAGTGTATAACAAGCTTCTAAAAAGCTCACAAAAAAAAAACAAAATAACAATTTCTCTTTTGATATATTGATTTCACTTTCTAAAACACAATAGTAATGTTATGATTCTCACGAGCATAGATGCTACTCAAAATGTTTCGACAATTTGAATATGTTCGTTCTACTTCATGAGTGTTGTTGCTCTTCCTTCAATAGTCAATTTCTTCAACTAGCCGTTGCTTCACTCACATCTTTAGTCAGTTGGATGGATTTAACCTTGAATAACTTTGATATCATCTTTGCCAAAAATCTTCCAGTAATTACGGAGCTAATATATGACCTTCATAATTAGTAGGATCCTTTTGAATAAATCATCTCTAATAAGGTAAGTTCATAAAGAAGGTCTTACAAGAAAGAAATCATATTTCTTATGATTTTTTTTCCTTTTGAGAATTAGACAGTTATTTTTACAAGGAAATAAATTCAATTTCAATTTTGAAATATTATATAGATATCATCAAAATCGTTAAATATAAACCTTGAGCTAACAATCTCTCCCTTTTATATGACGACAAACAATAAAAGATATAATTTTCAAAATTCAAAGAGATAATAAATGATTTTGAAATATACCTGTGACTTTTATATGTTCAGTCATAATTAGCTGGAGCTTGTCTCTTAAGGAAGGAACCTATCATTTATATATCACAGATTTTCACAAATTTCAACAGCATAATCAGTCACATATATATTAGAGCAATATTGAGAAATATGCATTTAGAAATATATCATCATATATGCAAAAAATATGCAAAAAATATCATATAAACTCTCTCCCTTTGTCATTATAAAAAATAAAAGAGTATAGAGAGGAAATAGAACAGAATGAAATAGAGGAAAAGAGTAAATGATGCATCAAACAAAACCATTAGTATAAATGAGCCAAGCAGAAAGCAAGTATAAACAGAGTTATTGAAGAGATTCATGGATTCTTCTAAGGAAAATCTGTATATGAAGAAGTTGATTTTGTATGCTATCTATTTATTCTTGCATTTGATTTTGATTGGCTTGAATGTTCTTTAGTTGTTGTTGGAGATTTGCACTATTTTCATCTTAAAGAGGAACATTAGCTTGTTAATATGAAGAAGAACTTATGGTTTTTGTTTCTCTTTCAGATTCTTTTCCACCTAGACATTGTTTTGCAATTTGTATCCGAATTGGTAAGGAATGGAAGGGCGAAACTTAGTTGGTGCATACCAACTCAGATTTGAAAAAGGTACTACATAATGATTTAAAATCTTGGTGAGCAATATTCCATAAGGTAGGCAACCAGTTATATTCTTGTGATTCCCTTTATTCACCATAAATTTTAAGATCATTATAGGGAGATTCATTATATTTCCTTTCAACAAATTATACACTACATAAGTGTCTAACAAACTGCACCTTTCAACAAAACTACTCTTAGGCAAAATGGAAGTAGCTGATAACGATGCAAGGCATCGTGGTAGTAAGTCAAATTGCTTGCTCCAAAGTCTCCCATCTTGGGTATTTTCAGCATTAAGGCAAATGGATTTAACAACTTCTCCTAAATCCAGATCATCAATATCCCATTTATGACAAGAAAAATTAGTTCTCCTTATAGGAGCTATGTTCAGTATATCTCCTAAAATCTCTTCAGAAATTAGAATCTCACTTTCACGTGCCCATGAAACAATGACCAACTTTCCATCAATTACTTCCTTTCTCATGCGTGTGTAGAATGCCCTGACTAGCTCCTCACACACTGTCTCATCTAATTTCAGGAAATTTTCCTAATCAATTGCAACAAAGTAAGGAGAGATAGGTATATCTATGCTATCAAACATTATTGGGAGGCAAGACTTCCCATCAACTACCTTTCTTTTTAAGCTTCCGTTGATTGAAACATTTTTGGTGGTATTGATGTCTTTCCTTTTTGTGCATCTATTTTTATCTTCTTTGCTCTGTTCTCTTTAGGAATCATCTTTTCATGAAACTACTCATTTCTATCAATAGAGTCTTTGATAGTTTCTTCAGTCAAAGGTGCTTTTCCTTTCTTTATTTCTTCCCTTTTTCTTTTTCTGGATTCTTCTTCGTCTTTCTTTTCAGCATCAGTGGTTTCTTTTTGTTAGAAAATTTCTCAGCTTCCTTTGCAAAGCTTCCTCTGGTTCCTAGTTCATCTGAATCATCATTGTTTATAACCCAATGTACTTATGAGTATTTGGGGTTCAGTAGCATGTGCTTCATAATGACTATCGATAGAAATAGAAGTTTTCTTTTTATCCTTTTGATCTGGTTCGTGCCATTGTAAAAGAGATGGATAAGGTTTAGAAGACTTGAGATGAAACTAGAAAGTTGGAATACAAGGAGTCAAGAGTGGCGCTTCGAAGAACAATAAGGGTGAGTAGAGGAGAGAAGTTTTTTTTGTTATATTAAGTGTTTATTGAGCATTGATCTCGTGTGAAAATAAACGATCGTACACTAATACAGGAAGTGTGGTCATTTGTGTATCTTCTGATAGATCTATATTGCCGCTTGTAAGAACTTCGCTCTTTTCCTTAAATGTTGTAACAACAAAACAAAGGAAATTACGTTTTTAGAACATATGTAATTTTGTTCCATTAAACCAAGAGGAGCCTTCTAAATTAGAAGGGGCCTACTAAACCAAGAAAGATTTTCTAAAGGATTATCATAGAAGGATCTTGCTAAACGAAATGCAAAAACAAGTAGGAGAGAATATTCATGCAAAAATAATATCAGAGAGTTTGCACATTCCAAGCTCTTTTCATAATACACAAATTCTATCTTCAGAGAATGGCTTGGTGAAAATGTCAACTACTTGATTTTTAGTACTAACATGTAAAAGATCAATGGTTCCTTCTAAAACATGATCTCTAAGAAAATGATGTTTGATTTCTATATGTTTAGTCCTAGAATGATGCACAGGGTTTTTATAAAGATTTATAGCACTAGTATTATCACATAATATAGGAAAATGAGAAAAGTTTAGAGAAAATCCCTATAATTGATGCTTCATCAATAAGATTTGAACACAACAACTGGTAGTTGCTATGTATTCTGCTTCAGTCATCGAAAGCGCTGAGCAATTTTGCTTCTTACAGGATAGGTCTTATAAGACATATGTTAAGAACATTGCATACTGTGGATACTGCTTTTGCTCGATATCCATGAGGTAGTTCACTTTTATACAACATGGTCCTGATCATATCAATCGAAGTTTTGTTCTTTCTCTCTACAACTCCATTTGTTGAGCCATCTTTAGGCAAGAAAAGTTTTGACTTATACCATTGCTGTCACAGAATTCTTCAAATTTTATGTTATCAAATTGTCCTCTATGATCGCTTCAAATTGAAGTGATGCAGTACCTTTTTTCTACTTGAATTTTTCTGCAAAACTTCTCAAACACTTCAAAAACATAATCCTTATTTGATAAGAAATAAACCCATGTAAATCTGGAGTAATCATTTACTAGAACAAAACCGTAATGTTTACTACCAAAACTTTGAGTCCTAGTGGGACCTAATAAATCCACGTGCACAATTTCAAGTGGCTGGCTTGTAGATATCTTATTTTTAGAATGAAAGCCGCTTTTGACTTGTTTACCTTTTAAACAAGCCTCACAAACCTAATTTCTTTCGAACTTTAAGGTCATTAGTCCTCTTAGTAACTTGTTTTTGGACAATTTTGATAGAATGCTCATGTTAGCACGTCCGAATCTTCTGTGCCAAATAAACGAATCCTTTTCTAAAGAGACAAAATACTTAACATTTTTTGAAGACATATCTTTTAGATGAGCACAATATATATTATAATTTCCATAACCAACAAATACAATATTATCATTATGAATATCAACAATTTCATAATGAGATGTATAGAAAATGACTTTATAACCTTTGTCACATAACTGACTCACACTCAATAGATTATGTTTCAAACCAACAATAAAGAGAACATTATCAATGGAGGTAGAGTCAGAATTATCAATTTTACCAACTCTGGTGGCCTTTGCTTTATTTTTATTTGTAAGGACAACATTACCTCCGTCTTTCCTTTCAATATAGTTGAAATGTGATATTTCACTTGTCATGTGTCTCGAACAGTCGCTATCAACTATCTATTGATTTTCTATTGTCTCTGTTTTGAAGCATATCTGTAAAAAATATTATCTCATTTTAGGTAACTCAATTTTTCTGGGTCATTCTGGGTCAGTATTTTGACCTTTCAGTCTTCAAACATACATATAAGATGATCTCTTTTTATAAAAATTACAAGAATGACTAATGTGACCATGTTTACCACAGTAATCGCACAAAACAGATGAATGATAGTTGTTATGATTTTTGCCACTTAGCAGGTTCCTGCTGTTTTGGCTATAGCTGCTGCTCTATTTAACAAAGAAGTTTTTGTATGGCCCGATATTTTTATTTTCATTGTATCCGATTCCGGCCTTACCAAAAATGCATTTACTGCTACCAAACAATGCATAAAGATTCTTCTATCCATTAACAAAAATTTTCAGATCTTTCCCTAGAGATAGAATCTTTCCAACATTTTTCTCCTTTTCAAGTTCTAAGGTGGCGACTTTTTCTTCTAACTATTTTACCTTATCAAAATCATTTTTAGCAGCGTATTTTGCAACTTAGCTACTCTTTCTTCCAGAGCTTCCTTTTTAGAAACCTTTTGCTTGTAGTCAATCTTAAGAGATATTCTTAGCTGCCAAATTTTCATTCGCAGATTCCAATGATTTAATGTTACTATTTAGAGATATATCATTGCTTTTGGACTTCTCAACTTTTTTGAAATACTTCACCGTAAACCTTTTGTACTGGTCATACAAGTTATGATATGCATTTTTTAATTCATCAACTTCAATAACAGAGTCAGAGTAATATAACTCATCGTCTCCTAATTCAGCCATGAAGCAATTATTGCTGACTTCTGCTGGTTCTTCTTCTTCAAAATTTTCTGAATCCTCATCTGACCAGGCTGTAGTCATCGTATGCTTTCTAGATTTTCTATTCTCTGACTTGTCCTTTTGAAGAAGAGGACGTCATGGTCTTGTGTGTCCAGGCTTCTTGCAGTGATAACATATGATTTGATTGTTTTGTATATTGCTATTATTATTGTTGCCTTTTGATATGAAACTGTTGTTTATGGCTTTCTTATTTCCTTCTCTTTTCTTCATCAGCTTCTTTTTATAGAAGCGGACATATTTTCTGACCATAAATTTGAACTCATCATCTCTATCTATTTACAACTCAGTGTCACTTTCATTACCGTTTGATTCGTTAGTTGCTTTCAGTGTCATTCCTTTTCTGTAAGAAGATTCTTCATCTCGCCCAAGCTCAGTTTCATAGATCATTAGATTTCCTCATAGCTAGTCAAGTGAAATAGTGTCTAGATCCTTTGCCGTTTCTAGAGCTGTCACCTTCGGTCCCCATTCCTTTGGTAGTGACCTCAGAATCTTCATTACGAGCTCGTCATTAAGATATATCTTTCCCAAGCTCTTTAGGGCCATGATGATGTTGTTGAAGTGTCCGAGGAATTCGTTTATGGTCTCTCCCTGTTTCATGCCAATAGTTTTGTATTGATGCACTAAAAGACTTATTCTATGCTTCTTTACCTCATTTGTTTCTTCAAACTTGACTTGAAGTTTGTCCTACATTTCTTTTGTTGTAGAGTAGTATGATGTCTTTTCATATTTTTCTAGAGACAACACATATATCAGGTGATGTTTTGTCTAGCAGTTAGTTATGCATTTCTCCTATCAACATCAGTCTATACTTTTACGTTATCGAAAGTGGGAATTGTAGCACCAACTTTAATTGCTTGCCATACTTCGATAGCTATAGATTAGAGACATATGGTCATTCTCTCTTTCCAGTATGAGTAGTTGTTTCCATTGAAGTAAGGAGGCTTTGAAACGGATTGTCCTTTAAAACTTCTCAAGGTGTTTGTCATGATCTATCACGTACACAAAAATGTGAAACCTTGCTCTGATACCAAATGATAAAAGCAAACACACGCTAGAAGGAGGGGGTGAATTGCGTGTATAAAAGTTTTTCGCATTCAATTCGTATAATAAACAAATCCTAATTAAAACAGTAGGAGCCTGTTAGACAATAAAACCTTTTTAAATGACATAGGTTTGTTAGCTAATAGGAACCTTTTATGGTATAAGACCCTGCTTAAACAAAAGGAGCCTACTAAATGATAAATCTTGTTAAAACAATTTAAAAATAGAAGGCTCTTGTTAAAACTAAAAGGAACCTTTTGCAAGTTGAAAACAGAAGGAGCCTCTTAAAAACATCACACACAATATAATGCGGAAATTTAAAAGCTAAAGAGAGAAAGAAGAAAGACGTAGTCGATTTATACTGGTTTGACTTACAACCCAAGCCTATGTCTAGTTCCCAAGTATCCAACTTGAGTGTTTCACTATAAAAATCGAGTATTAAATTTGATGAGTCTCTCCAAGCTCACAAGTACATATTTTTCAAGGTTCTCCAACCTTTCACATTTGAAGTGTATAACAAGCTTCTAAAAAGCTCACAGAAAAAACAAAATAACAATTTCTCTCTTGATAGAATGATTTCACTTTCTAAAACACAATAGTAATGATATGATTCTCAAGAGCATAGATGTTACCCAAAATGTTTCGACAATCTAAATATGTTCGTTCCACTTCATGACTGTTGTTGCTCTTCCTTCAATAGTCAATTTCTTCAACTAGTCGTTGCTTCACTCGCATCTTTAGTCAATTGGATTGATTTAACCTTGAATAGCTTTGATGTCAACTTTGCCAAAAATCTTCTAGTAATTACGGAGCTAATATATGACCTTCATAATTAGTAGAATCCTTTCGAATAAACCATTTTTAATAAGGTAAGTTTATAAAGAAGGTTCCTACAAGAAAGAAAGCATATTTCTTATGATTTTATTTCCTTTTTAAGAATTAGGTCGTCAATTTTACAAGGAAATAGATTCAATTTGAATTTTGAAATATTATATAGTTATATTCAAAATCGTTAAATATAAAGCTTGAGCTAATAAAAAGGAAGAGGAGAATTTATAAAAGAATTGAAGTAGACACTCATCAATTAGCAGATCAGATTATGAATTGGATTCGAGGGATTTTCATTATCAATTACAAACAAAATTCACTTAGTCAAGTAATGAGAAGGAGCTGGTTATTGTATTTTTTGTAGTAGCTATTTTTGTTATATATGTTCCTAATATAATTTTATAGCTGGATCATATGACTCATTATAATGGTGTATAGTAGTTTTTACTAGACTAATATAATTTCTTCGTCTATCTTAAAAAAAAAAGATTAAGTGTCTATTCCATCTTACACTTCTTTTTCTACATTTAGTTTGAGAAATAATTAATTCTTCTGTTTCTTTTATTTTCGAGCCAAACCTAACTGTTAAGATGAATTGAGAGTGAATTAAAGTTACGAAGGATTCTATTATACCATAAAACAACGCTTAATTCGAATTACATTCTTACTAAAATAGTAAAGCAAAATATAAGAATAATGGTCATTTGACTCTTTTTTATTTAATCAAAATTCAATCAAACTTTATGCTTTGATATGAAAGAAAAATCAAGTATTAAATTTACTAACATTAAAGACAATTTATATGGGAAACAAAAACATGGTAGTTGGGATTTTACATTCCAGAGAGAGAAAAGGTCGCGAGCTCTAAGTTTTTCCTTTAGATCATGCACTCTTTGATTTACTTCCAGTCTGATTAGCGCTAAGAGTTTACCTATATACCGATCGTTCATTGGGCATCTAATGGAGTCCCTCGATCGAGAGGGACACCAGCCCAAATGTGGGCGCACAAGGAAGAGGGAGGATGACGCACCGTCCTGGCCGCTGATATCTTACAGTGCAGCCGCAACAGCGGGCAGGTCGATGCCTTACCTGTGGACGAAAATGTCTGGTCTGTTGAGGAGACAATTGAACTTGAGGAAGGAGACATCTTGCCGTTGTCCAACAAACTCGAGGGAGGCATTCAGTTATCCAAGGCTTTTAAGGAGAAACTCGATAAGCAATGGACAACAGCCGTCGTAGTGAAGCACTTGGGTCGCCAGCTAGATTTCCAAACAATCAGCTCCTGATTGAAAAATCTATGGAAACGCAAAGGACCAATGAAAGTTGTCGACCTAGAACATGATTTCTTCCTTGATAGGTTTATAGATGAAGCCGACTACCTCCATGCTTGGTAGCGGGCCCTTGGATCATATATGGGCAAAAACTGTCGGTGCAAAGGTGGGAACCTTCCTTCTGTCCGACGCAGGGGCAAGTTAATTGAGCAGTCACGTGGGTTAGGTTCCCGGACCTTCCCATGTCACGGTACCGCCCGGAAATCCTCACTGCTTTGGGAAATCTCGTTGGAAAAACAGTTAAAATTGATAAGCCTACACTGCAAGTGCAAAGGGGTCGTTACGCACGCCTCATAGTCGACATAGACTTAAGCATTCCATTGAAAACTAACGTGGAATTAGAAAGTGAGGTGATTCAGGTGATGTACGAGGGGTTACCACAGTTATGCTACAAATGTGGCAAGGTGGGTCACGATGTTTCTACATGCCCCCAGCGCCACCACGGTAACAACATGAGCCCAAACACTAGTGTAGGACTGATAGGGCTGGCGACGACGGTGGAAGCAGCAGTTGGAGGAGTGACGGGGAACACTGCAGCAGAGACACCACCAACGGGCGACTCCTCCAATGGCTACGGGCCATGGGTACAAGTCTAACGTAAGCAACATCAACCCTCCCAATGGCTACAGTAGAAGGTTTATAACCCCATACAACGTTAGTCTCCAATGGAAAATAGCAGGGCATTGCCTCAAAGGACAAGTTCCAGGTTTACAACTCTGTCAGGAAAAGAGATGAGGGAGACTGAGGCTATGACTTCAACTGAGGACACAAGTAATAATACTAGGAAGGGACTAGGATAAAGACTACAAATACGAGAGGTTCTAGGTTCTGGAAAGCTCTCCCAAAAAACAAGCCTGACTTTTATGGCTACTGGACCTAAGCAAGCTTCCAGAAAGGGGCCCAGAGGACACAAGGCAGTCCACACCCTGCAAACCCAAGGGGAAAGTTCCCGGACCAGTACTATCTAGGAAGGCGAATCGAATAAAGTCCATCGCATACAAATACATCCCACCAATCTGGAAAGCAATATAGCGATTGAAATGTCTTCGCACACAGAAATGGTCTGTGATAGCCAAATATTGGAAGACAGAGAGGTGGAAGTTGGAGAGAGCCTCCAACTGATGGAAGGAATAGAGGACCAGGAGGGGTTTGCTAACAGTAGGGAGCTTATCGTAACCCCGCATACAGACCCTCCTGCTATAGTAGGCCCATCAGAAATACCAGATGCCATTCCTCGGGAAGGAAATAATAAGGTGTCGACACAGCAGCCCTTGGGAGATGAGATCACGACCACTCCCCCAGGAGGTACATTTTCTAGTTAAATAGTCGTTTTCTTATCCGTTATGTCTATCCTAATTTGGAATTGTCAAGGGGTGGGGGGATCAGTTTTCATGTCATCCTATGTAATTACCTTCGTATCTATAGTTCGAGTATCCTCGTTTTGATGGAAACCTGAATTAGTGGAACTCGGGCCTAAAACGTAATCCAAACCTTGGGGTTCGACTACTCGTTCAAAGTAGAAACTGAAGGATTTTCGGGTGAGATATGGATTTTATGGAAAGAAGCTTTCAATAACTCGATAATTTTAGCTCACTGTTAATTTATCCATACCACCATCCAGTATGATTCTTACTCGTTTGATTTTATTGCTGTCTATGCCAGCCCAAACGCCGTCTCAAAACTATCTCTGGCCTGCGTTAGATTGAGTAGGCAGATCCCACCACAGACCCTGGCTCATAGGGGGAGATTTTAATGCAAAACTGGAGGTAGTAGATAAAAGGGGAGGGGCAAAGGCAACGCGGGTAGTGAGCAAGCATGGGCAAAGGCAACGCGGGTAGTGAGCAAGCATTTTTAAGACTGGGTGCATGGGAGTAGCCTCCATGATCTAGGTTATGTAGGCTCCAAGTCATGTCTTTGGTTCAACGGAATGGCTCCACACCTTCCCGAAAGCGGCCAATTACCACTTACCCTTTCTAGGTTCCGACCATCGTCTTATGTTGTTTCTCTTTCACCACCCAACCCCCAGACATCTAGGCTCCCAGGCTTTCAGGTTCCAAAATGCTTGGCTAACTCACCCAGGATTTGATGACGTAATAGCAGAGCACTGGATTCCAGATGAGGTGTCTATGATAAATCGCTAGCCCACTTATCCCATCACCTCACTGATTGAGCTCAAGTATATACTATTAATTGGCCTCACTTTCATAACTGTTTATGCACTTGTTGATTCATAACTGGTA
>JAOTAX010000002.1:5548869-5572109 GCA_025629825.1 Erythroxylum guanchezii
TATTTATTAATAAATATTATATAAAATATTAAAATAAATTTAAATAAAAATAATTTATTAGTAATAAAAAATAATTTATTTTTAAGTTTTATTTAATTGATAAATTTTATTAGTAATAAAATATTTATTATTATTTTAAAAAATTTGAAAAAAAGGGAGGGAAGGAGAGGTAGGAGGGAGGGAGGGAAATTTTGAAAATTTTGCAAAAAAGTTCCCCATTTTTTTAAAGTATTCGATACTGGTCGATATTTGACCGGTATTTTGAATACCGGCCGGTACCGACTAGTATTTTGTACCAGTACCATATATACCCTTACCGACCGGTACAGTACGGTAATCAAATCCATGGAAAGAAGAATAGATTAGGCTACTTATGGGTGTTCAATCATGTGTAATGGTTGGACAAATAGAAGACATAAGCTTATTATTAATTTTTTGGTTTATTATGCAAATGGCTCAATGTTTTTGAGTCTATAGATGCATCTGGCGTTATTAGGAATATTGGTACTTTATTTGAGATATTTGATGAAGTTGTGAATGAAGTAAGCCTAGAAAATATTATTCAGTTCATTACTGACAATGATTCTACTTATAAAGCGGTAGGAAGAAGGTTGCAAAATAAGTATAATTCTTTTTTTTTGGACTCCTTGTGTTGCATATTGTATTGACATAATGCTGGAGAATATAGAAGATCTTAGGTATTTTCCTATTATTGATGAGAATATGCAGAAAGTTAAAAAGGTGACTAAGTTCATTTATAATCGTGCATGGGTGTTGAATTTAATGAGAAAGAAATTAACCAATGGTAGGAATTTATGTCGTCCTACTGTAACAAGATTTGTAACGAATTTCTTATCACTTCAGTGTTTTGTCACGATGAAGAAAGCGTTAAGACAGATGTTTACAAGTGATAAATGAGTTGTTTCCCAACATACCAAATCTAATGCTGGATTGGAGGTTTCTAGAATTATATTGGAAGATAGTGAATTTTGGTCTCAATGCCAATGTTATCCAAGTTAAGACAGATGTTTACAAGTGATAAGTGGATTGTTTCTTAACATACTAGGTCTAATGCTGGATTGGAGGTTTCTAGAATTATATTGGAAGATAGTGAATTTTGGTCTCAATGCCAATGTTATCCGAGTTTGTGATTCTTTGGTGAGGGTGCTTCGCTTGACTAATAGTGAAGAAAAGGTAACAATATGTTATTTTTATGATGTTATGGAGAGGGCAAAGGAAACAATCAAACCCGATATGAAGAATAGGCCTTCTTTGTATACACTGTATCTTGCAATCATTAATGAGAGATAGGAAAGGCAATTTTCTTTTTTGTTGTTTACAGTTGGGGCTTTTTAAATTCTAGTGTCTATTTCAGACTGAATTTTACAAAGAAAATTGAAGTTAGTAGAGAAATATTATTCACTATTACAACAATTATTGCCCATAAGATGATGCAAGATATTCTGAGCTCACAAATGGAGCTTTATAAGTTTTCTTCTAAGGATTTTGGATTGCCAATTACTATTCGATAAAGAACAAAACTTTCTCGAGGTATTAGTTATTTCCCTTTTCTTATTTGATGAAAATTAATTATCATTTTATTGTGTTTATGACGTTACTTTTATTATCTTGTGACTTACAGTTTCTTGATGCGATCAATTCGGAAGTGGTGTTCTAGAATTGTAAAAGTTTGCAATTTGAATTTTAAGTTAATGTGTGAGTGCAACAGGCTTTGAATGGAATTGAAGTACATTTGAATTTACCTATTCCAAGAAAAGGAATAGATTGGAGCACAAGAGATTGAATGACTTGGTATTCGTTCGTTACAATTTAAAGTTTCGAAAAAGGTATGTTATTATCATTATTAATTTTAATATAATTTCTTATAATTTTTAATAATTAAAATTTATTATTTACTAGGACTCTGAACAGAACAAGTAGTTCAGTATATCTAATTTGCATTGATAATATCAATCTTTTGGCAAATTGGGTTTTTGAGGAACTAGGTTTAGTAGATGTGAATGACTTGAAAGATAATATTGGATCGGAAAGCATTGATATGTCATTTGGTGTATTGAATTTGAATAGTGATGATGATGAGACTCATCTCAATAATGAGGATTTTGTACCAAATGATAACTATGGTCAATGCAGTTATAACGGTATCCTCCTATAGACAATTGAATGAAGTTCCAGGTTTTTGTTTTTTCTCTTCATTTAGTTTTACTTATATTTGATGTATATGTTAAATTCTATATATGTAATGTAATTATAAATATTTTTGTTTGAGTTTTCACTTCTACTTGATTGTTGCTTCGTCACAAACTCTTGTCTTAAATTGTAATAATTTGAGAGTTAAAGATATTTATTGTTCTTTTTATTGGATGTTTTTATGTAATTATTGTTTATTATATGATGAAATTATAATATTTTTAATACTTTGTATTGTACTTAATTTCATATTCGTATGATGATGATTGTTATTTTTATATTAATTGTGATTATTATTTATATGTGAAATATCTGAAAATTATTGTTATTTCATATTAATTGTAATTATTATTTATTATTATGATTTTTTTAGATATGATTGATATAAACCTATACAGTATATATTACAATTATACAATATGACAATGGACTATTTTGCAAATTTTAAAAAATTTGAAAGACTGTTTCATAAATTTAAAAAATTATCCGAAATGGTACCCGATATTAACATATAACGATATAATATCGTACCAAAACTGAATTTAATACCAAGGTCGGTATGATATTTGAAACTTTGGTCCTTAGCTCACCCTATTGGCTATGATTTAATAAGGTTTAGATCACTTGTTTTTATGACTTTGTTCTTATTATTCTGTTTCAACCATATTTTATAAACATCTATCTAGGTCTCATTTATTAAATAAATTAATGTTCATAAAATAGGAAAATAATAGGGTAATAGAAAAACAGGTGATTTATTACCGGATTGAATGATATGCATGCAAAGTTTAATTTCAGTTTCCTCCGCAAGACCATTTGTTCTCTAGTCAACATCAAATAAATTTCCTTGACTTTTGCTCCTTTTAAGTTGTCCATTCCTATTTGATTATTCTGTCATGGTTAAAAATGGTAATTAGCAAAAACATAGATATGGATACATTCCGTATAAGCTGGTACATAGCGGCCAAATAACGGTACCTAAAATAGATGTACCGTGTCGGTTATAATTGAAATATCGAAATTTATTGGGATTAAATTGTAATTTAAAAATGTTTACAGACTAAATTAAAAAGGAAAAAGAAAAACCTAAAGTCAAAGACACTCCGGCAATACACATTTTCACTATTTGAAAAAGTTGTCAAAATATATTTTTTATTGCAATAAAAGAAAAGAAAAATATTTGCCTATGCTTATGCTTAGAAAAATATGACTTTTATGAATTTCTCTTCAAATATCACATTTACATTTAAATTCTTTTAGGAATACTAAAAAAGAATAAGAAATTAGTGCTTTGCTCATAATCTCAATCATATTAATATAAAATTTCTTTATACTTGAGTTTTTTTTATAAAAGTAATATAAAATAATAAAATTTTATATTTAATAAAAGTCTAATAACATAATTATATCTACAATTATATATATATAATTAAGATTTTATATTGTTTGATTACTATAAGATATATTTGTATAAAAATATTATCTTTTAAAATCTTAAGTTGTCATAAAATTTAAATTAAGACAAATTTATAATAAATTTTAAATTGTAAATAAAGTGTTTAGAGGATGAACTAGTGTATCTTTATTTTTGTATCAAAATACTTACATTCTTTAATTGCAAAAATATCTATTTATTTAATTCATTTCTAATTTCTACAAAGCAAAGGTTTAAATATAGTTGTTAATAAAATTTTAAATAATCATTACTAACAATAATTTAAATCTCTATGTGTTAGTGATATATTAATTACGTTTAACTTCTAAAAGCTTTAAAATTGTAATTGTTAATTTTATAAAAATTAATAAGTTTTAATAATTGATCGATATTCTCTTTAGAATTAAAATGAAGTTTCAAGTTTTCATTTCACCTCTTCTTTTAATTTTATTTATAGTTAATGTATGTGTTAAATTCTCTATATGTAGTATAAAAATAATTGTAAATATTTTTATTTCATGTTAGTTATATCTTCGATACGAACTGTTGCTGGAAATTATAATACTTAAAGAGTTCTAGATATTTATTATTTGATATTTTAATGTAATATTATTTATTATATGATGAAATTGTAATACTTTAATTACTTTGTATTATCCTTTATCTTATATTCATGTGATTTTTTCATATTAATTGTGATTATCATTTATATATCAAATATGTCAAGGGTAATATTAATATAAATTAATAAATTGTTATCATTTCAATTTTTATTATTATAAATTTTAAAAAATAAATTATACAATACAATATATTAAAAAACTATTTTGTAAATTTTAAAAAAATTAAAAAATTATTTTATAAATTTAAAAAATTATTTGAGTCGATAATTATTATTGATCGATGTCGATATAATGCCATATAACCTCTTGTTCATTGGTAACATTATCTCAATTAACAAGGAAGCGTGCACGAAAAGTGATTTGAAATTTGGATAGTATTCACAATTAACATGAGTACGACAGACATCTTGTACTCTTTAGATTTATATTTTCATCTTATGGTGAATATGTATGATTACAGTTTCATCTAATATATTTTTTTTATAATTATATAAATATAATTTTTGATTATGATTATATAAATATTATTACAATTTGCCACGAGTGTTGACGGATATTTTAAATGTGGACTAAAGGACAAAATGTGATACATAGTAAATGAAAAGCAGCTGTTGATAATCCATGAGAAAATATCGTATTCAACTCTGTTTTCTTCATCTCAACTTCACTTTTCATTTCCATATAAAGTCCACCCTCTCCCTTCGTTTCCCTCTCTCCAATTTCTCCATTATTTCCTCTCCAGACCACCGCCAAACCCAACCCCAATGGCAGCAACATCCGTGTCCAATGGCGGAGCCCAGTCCTCCTCTCTTATCGTCAGCTTCGGTGAGATGCTGATCGACTTCGTCCCCACCGTCTCCGGCGTCTCCCTCGCCGAAGCCCCTGGCTTCCTCAAGGCCCCCGGCGGAGCTCCCGCCAACGTCGCCATCGCCGTGGCCCGCCTCGGGGGCCGTGCCGCCTTCGTTGGAAAGCTCGGAGACGACGAGTTCGGCCACATGCTGGCAGGGATCTTGAAGGAGAACGGCGTGATCGGCGACGGAATCAATTTCGATAGAGGAGCCAGAACCGCTCTAGCCTTCGTGACCCTGCGCGCCGACGGCGAGCGGGAGTTCATGTTCTACCGGAATCCCAGCGCCGATATGCTCTTGCAACCAGAAGAGCTCAATCTCCAACTTATTAGATCCGTGAGTAATACTAACAACAACTAACTCGTAACCAAAATGATCGGTTTTTTGTTGGTCGTCGTTTGGGTGTTAAGTTTGGTGTAAATATATGCATATTAAATACATGTACGTGGTTGCCAAGTCAGCAACTGGGGAGATGATTCCAACACCGAATCCTTCGCTTTCGTGTGATACTGTAGAGAGCTCTGCTAAGTGCCAATTTCTGAGCAATAGTTTCTGGAAGAGAGAAGTGATCATGCTAAGGTTACACGCGGATGACATTCTTTGAATTTGAGAACTCGTGTGCTTTTTATTTGTTTTGCTCGATTATGCGGGCGCACACTATCGCCGATCACCTTGGAATTGACGTCCCCACGCATTATTGTAGACCCTTTTGTCCTTTTCTCTTTTTTTTTTTGTATGTTCAAATTCGATTTGCCCTTTTGGTTAGAGAAAATTACAATGCTGCCTTGAACTTTACAGCTGAATCAATTGTCACCAAGTGCTATGGTTCCTTATTTTATCCAAAAACTGACGATATGTGGTCTTTTTTTCTTGGTACACGCTGGAATACTACTTTTATTAGTACGGGTCCGGTCAATTTTGGTTGGTGATATGGCAGCATGTGAATTTTTGCATATACGAGGGGTAATTGAAGAATTGTGGTAGCGATTTTCCAAATATAGCGGCAGCTTCCACTAGATAGATACCATGTTCCACCGCCCCTCGGGCCTACTAGTTTGTTGAAGGCGGATTGCCCTTTTCCTACATTCATGCCAAGAATTCTCTTTCTTTTGTCCACTTATTGTTTGTATTTGTAGGTGAGTAATGCCACGAGAACAATGAAATATTGTTCTTTATTTGTAGGAAGAGAAATAGCTATCTGAAAGTAAATCTGGCTATATTGAAATCGGTATCTTTGGTGGAGCCATCCTATGGCTGTGGTGTCCGTGATTGATCGTTTATGAAGCAATTGGGAAGGAATTAATAAAAGAATTTATCATTTTAGTTGATGAACTAGCCGACTCTCTTTTGGGTGCAGGCCAAAGTTTTCCACTTTGGATCGATCAGCCTAATAGTGGAGCCATGCAGATCGGCACATCTTAAAGCAATGGAGGTGGCAAAGGAAGCAGGAGCTTTGCTTTCCTATGACCCAAATTTGAGGTTGCCATTGTGGCCATCTCCGGAGGAGGCTCGTGAGCAGATACTGAGGATTTGGAACAAAGCGGACGTTATTAAAATCAGTGATGTTGAGCTTGAGTTCCTCACTGGAAGCGATAAAATTGATGATGCGGATGCCTTGTCACTCTGGCACCCTAACTTGAAGCTGCTCTTGGTCACCCTTGGAGAAAAGGGTTGTAAATACTACACTAAGGTATGCTAATTCATTCTTGATATTCGGATCTAAAATTTTATTGAGCTTTTCAGTCTAGCGTCATGTTGGTCTCTCGTTAACAATTTTGACTTTTCGCTGTGATGGGTAGGTGGAGTTTTTGGTTGCTTATGCTACATTAACTTAACGGCATGCTTTTTTAGATATGGGACCCCATATATTAGCAGCTTCGCCTCATTAGAGGATTTTTGTGCAGTGTCATAGTGCTCGTAGATACCATTTTCTTAAAAGCCAGCTAGAAATTTAAGTGAAAGAAATATAAAAACAAGACCCTTCATTTACACCAGGAGTCTAGCTCCACATCATAGTAATCTGAAGAATTCGTGTTTATTTAGGGTGATTATATTGTCGCCTTTCCCTATACTTTTATCAACATGCTACTTGAAGTATTTCTCAGACTGCCCTGATATGTTCTCTTATTTATTATATTATTCAAAAGTTCCAACTACCACCTTGTCTAATCTTTTATATGCTGCTGCATACGTCTTTTTCTCTATTACCAAAAAAAGGGTGGTATGCCTTCATTACATTCCTAAGCGTGGATATACAAGATTAACTTCTACTGAAAAAAAAGGACGCATACCTATCTTTTATTGATTGACCCTTATCTTCGATTCCTTTATCTATGGAAATGATTGGGAACTTTGCTAGTCTTTATATACTTAAATGCTTTAGTATTGAAAAGGCGACATTCAGTGTGGATATGCAATTTAAGCTGTTCCCATTCCCTTTCCGAGCCTAAAGTTGGGTTCTTCTTGGAGCATGTGACGGAAGTCATTTTCCGCATATTGTGAAGAAGTTGCTGAAGGATGATTCCCTTGCTTGATATGGCCTTGTGTAAGAAAGTCCCGCGGGACTGAGTTAGTGGTCGAGTCGCTTTTGGAAATTGACACCCGTCGCATTAGTTTAAATTCATATGTCACCCCCTTGCTTGATATGCCTAATATTCACTCTTCCTGCCCACTCATTTTTTAATAGACTTTCCATGGATCTGTGGAAGCTTTCCATGTTCAAACGGTGGATACAACAGGCGCCGGAGATTCATTTGTGGGAGCTTTACTGTGCAAGATGGTCGATGATCAATCTGTTCTCGAGGTAATTAACATCAAGAATATACATGAATACATCTATTGTATAAATTAGAAATATTATACAATTGTTTCCCAAGACATTGTGACAAGTTGTTATGAAATGTAATTTCAGGATGAGGCAAGGTTGAGAGATGTACTTAGGTTTGCAAATGCTTGTGGAGCCATTACTACCACCAAGAAAGGTGCAATCCCTGCTCTCCCCACCGAGTCTGATGCCCTCAAACTACTTAAGGATCCAAAATAGCTTAACAACGTCAGCATTTTCGGTTTTTTTTGTGTGCCTTTTCTTATGTTTCATTTTATCCTTTTAGTTTCTCTTTTTTAATTTGTTTTTGTGTTCTCGTGGGTGTAAGGAGACTTGAACCTTAAGGTTCTTTCCTAAATAAACTTCAAGTTGCTGTAAAGAAGTAAAATTACTGTAGCCATTCATATGTTATGAAACATTCTTTCAACCAATGAAAGGAATGGATCGTTTCCGTTGATGGGAATGGGCATATCAATTAAGCACGGAGATTGCTGCATTGCATGGATAAAATATGTTAGATGGAAACACCAAACTCAACGACCAACTTTATCTTGAAAGGTCACCCCTAAGAAACTCTACCTTCCATGTTGCTTATCAGACAAGGTATGCCTTCTGTTACGGGGTTGATTTTTGAGGCTAGCAAAACCCAACAAATTTGTCTCGTAATCCAACCAAATGCTCTCACTTGGTTCAGCAATATCATTCCTTCAGCAAGAAACTCACGTTGTAAACGTTATTAATGGAGCATAATATTTTCACCACACTAAAGGAACGAAAACATCAATATGGCTGGCTGTTTTGTGGAGCAGTAAAGTATGAAACACAAATATAAAGGAACAACGATATTGTGTAAAACAACGGTACGTACTATTTGCAGAATATTGAAGTAAAATCACGCACACCCGTATCTGATGGGATTACAATATTTATGGTCATTCTCAGCGGTCTTGGAATTATGTCATAACCCAATCATCATATAATAGATTAAATACACAACAGAGCCCATTAATGAAGCCCTCATATCTACTCAAAATATTCTTGTAATCTCCTAATTAAAGTTGTCAGCTATCAAGATTTGTAATTGTAGATATAGCTTAAGTTTAGGCACTCAAATACCTTAGACTACTCCTACATATTTGTATAAATTCAGAGTTCATAAAATAATATAATACACACTTCAATCCATAATCCTTTATAGGATCAGAGCTATAGACATACGTCAAACATTTTTTTTTCCTTTCATCATGTATGGACTCTTTGCTTCAACGCCCGACGTCTCTGCCAACCTGATCAATATCAATGCTGTTGCTCAGGCTCTATAGAAACTGACATCAACAAACTATTTATCCTAGAGGCCACAGTTCAACAGCCTCTTTATTAGATATGATCTCATGGGGTATATCGATGGGACCAAATCTAGAATATCAATTTTGGATCCGACAGGATCAACTCATTTTGAATGCAATCATTGGTGCTCTTTCCTCATCCATTATCCCATTCATAGCAACTGCTACAACATCTAAAGCTGCTTGGGATTCGCTTGCTAAGACCTATGCACAATTTACTCGTGGCAAGATCAAACTAGTGAAAGCCCAGCTTAAAAAAATTATCAAAGGCCAATCCACCATAATAGAGTATATGCAAGCAATAAAAATAAAGACAGATTAGCTAGCTGAATTAAAAGCTCCCATAGACATTGAAGATATCACTGATAAAATATTTGAGAGTCTCGATGATACTTACAAAGACGTAAAGACTACTGTCAATACACGAGAAACTCCTATCTCCTTCGATGAGCTACATGAGAAACTCATCATTGCTGATTCTGAGATGCCACCAACCATACCTAGCAACTATCCTGCAACAATAAATTACGCCAATTGCCATTCTGGCAAAAGAACCAGTTCTAATCAGCACAATAACTGGCGCTCACAGGCTGTCCAAAATAATCGTCCATAGAATTCTCATGAGCAGCAGAATCAACAAAACCTGTATAACAATCAAATGAATTGGAATAGCAATGCTCAAGGATCTCGACCCTACCTTGGAAAATGTCAGATATGTGATTTTCAGGGTCACTCTGCAAAAAGGTGTCCCACCTTCAGAATTGTTCCTTATGCATCAACATCCAATCTTCCCTCTCATCCATGGTAGCCGATAACTAACTTTGCTGCTCCTTCTCCAAACCCTCAGAATAGTCAGCCATGGCTTTTGGATACAGGTGCATCTCATCATGTTACTGCTAATCTTACCAATTTGGCACATCATCAACCCTACAATGGTACAGAGGATGTGATGATAGGTGATGGTACAGGTCTGTTAATTAGCCATACTAGTTTTGCTTCACTCAATACAGACAATATGAAACTGCAGCTTGATAATGTGCTATGCGTACCTGAGATGAAAAAGAATTTAATTTTAGTCTATCAGTTTTGTGTCACAAACAATGTTAAAGTTGAATTCTCGCCTTCCTCTTTTCTTGTGAAGGATCTTTTGCAGGGAAGTATCATTCTTTAGGGAACGCCTAGGAATGGAGTTTATGAGTGGCCATCCTCATCTCCACCGATTCTTGCCCTCTCAATTGCCACAAAATTAGCCACCAATTGGCATGCACGACTTAGCCACCCTGCTAAACCAATTGTAACAGCTATCTTATCTCAAAACAAAATTTCATCAGTCTCTAATTCCACACATTGCAATGCTTGTCTCAGTAATAAAGGTCATAAGTTGCCCTTTTCAAACTCTACTCTTCAATCTACTCAACCATTAGAAATAATCTTTTCTGATGTTTGGATGTCACTAGAATTGTCCTATAATGATTTTTGATATTATATAATATTCGTTGACCACTTCACTAGATATACTTGGCTATGTCCTCTCAAACAAAAATCAGAAGTCAAAGAGATCTTCATTCGGTTTAAAAAGCTTGTTGAAAATTTCTTTGAGAAACCAATAAAAACATTGTATTCAGACAATGGAGGAGAGTATCTTGCTCTAACCTAATTTCTAGCCGAACATGGTATTTCATTTAGAATAACTCTACCTCATACACCGGAACACAATGGAATTTTAGAGAGAAAACATCTGCATATTGTTGAGACAGGTCTAACATTGTTATCACATGCATCAATTCCACTCTCCTATTGGCCACACGCCTTTGCTACTGTAGTCTATCTAATGAACAGAATGCCCACACCAAAGTTAGATATGACCAGGCCCTATTTCTGCCTATTTAAGTCTCAGCCCAATTATCTTAAACTAATAATTTTTGGATGCTTGTATTATCCCTGGTTACGACCATACACCATTAATAAACTTGAACCAAAATCCAAACCGTCTGTATTTCTAGGCTATTCTCTTACACAAAGTGCTTACTACTGCTTAGATCAAACCACTTCTAGAATCTATGCTTCAAGACATGTCAAATTTGTTTCCATTTACCACTTAACAACAATTAAGAGCTGACTCATCACTTAACTACTCTGCAGCTCTATGGATTCCACCAACCATCTCACTGCATGCAAATCAATCCAGCACCAGCGCCACTCACTCCATCTCCAACAACTGGACCTGAAAATGGTAATTCCTCTCTCATTAATACTTTAGCAAATTCTGTGTTAAATGAGCAACAAACTTAGTCTGTCATAGCAAGCAATACAGTGCGCAATAATCATTCTATGGTTACAAGAGGAAAGAACAACATCAGCAAACCAATTCAGAGGTTAAGTCTGACTATTGAACTCTATGCTCCTACAGAGACTGAACCAAACACAATTACTCAAGCAATGAAAGATGCAAAGTGGAGGAAAACTTGTTCAGAAGAATTTGATGCCTTAGTCAGAAATGGTACCTGGAAAGTTGTGCCTCCTCATGATAATCAGAACTTGGTTGGCTGCAAATGAGTATTTCGCATCAAAAGAAATGAAGATGGCTCGATACATTGTTATAAAGCCAGATTAGTTGCAAAGGGATTTCATCAACGTCCAAGGATAGATTTCCAGGAAACGTTTAGCCCTGTGGTAAAACCAACGACAATAAGAATAATTCTGAGCATTGCACTAACAAGTGGCTGGCCATTAAAGAAATTGGATGTAAATAATGCTTTCCTACAAGGACCACCCACAAAAAACGTTTACGTGGCACAGCCCACAGGTTTCAAAGATGCTGATCGACCTAACTATGTATGTCATCTTTAAAAAGCCATTTATGGCTTGAAACAAGCACCAAGGGCATGGTACCAAGCCTTAAAACAATTTCTACTACAAACAGGTTTTCGGAATTCATATTCAGATGCATCATTGTTCATTCAGTAGTCACCTAAAGGTACTCTTATCCTTGTGGTTCATATGGATGATATAATTGTAACAGGTAGCAATTCACAACTTATAGACAACTATGTTGCTATTTTGGCAAACAAGTTCTCTATAAAAGATCTGGGGTCACTACACTATTTTTTGGGCATAGAAGTTATTCCAAATAGTGAGGGCATAATTCTTTCACAAAAGAAGTATATTCCTGACTTATTATAGCACACAAAAATGACAGAGGCTAAATCAATTGTTACACCTATGGCAAGTCATCCACCTCTAGCCCTAAACTCAGGAACACCACTCAGTGACCCATCTGAATACAGAAAGATAGTAGGAAGTCTACAGTACCTACTTTTGACTCGGCCTGATGTTGCGTTTGCTGTGAATAAACTCTCCCAATTCAATCATCGCCCAACGTTCGATCATTGGGCTGCTGTAAAACGTCTCATTCGCTATTTGGTTGGGATCGTTGATGATGGCATACAACTCTATCATCGATCAAGCACCAGCCTTCATGCCTTTGCCAATTAAAGCCACAATTCTTCGCTCCAAGTGTACTCCGATGCTGACTGGGGTGACAACAAAACTAATTATCAATCAACTGGAGCATTCATCATTTACTTAGGGCGCAACCCTATCTCCTGGAATTCAAAGAAGCAAAAGTCAATAGCTCGCTCATCCACCGAGGCTGAATACAGATCCGTGGCCAATACCGCTGCTGAATTGAACTGGGATTGCAATCTCCTCGCTGAAGTCAACCAAACCCCTTCATAATCACCAGTGATATACTGCGACAATGTTGGGACGACACAACTAAGCTCAAATCCGGTGCTTCATTCACGAATGAAGCACTTAGCCATCGATTTTCACTTTGTCAGGGAACAAGTTCAGTCCAGTGCCCTCCGAGTCTCCCATATCTCCGCCGACGACCAAACCACTAATACCCTAACCAAACCACTTCCCCGATCGCGTTTCCTCGAGCTCAAGATCAAGCTTGGGCTGCGTAGACGTCCGCCAGCTTGAGGGGCCGTAACAGAGCCCATTGATGAAGCCCTCATATCTACATAGAATATTGTTGTAATCTCCTAATTAAAGTTGTCAACTATAAAGATTTGTAACTGTAGATATAGCTTAAGTTTAGGCACTCAAATACCTTAGACTACTCCTACATATTTGTATAAATTTAGAGTTCATAAAATAGTATAATACACACTTCAATCCATAATCCTTAAATGCATTTAATAACATGGAAAATGATTATATTATTGTTAGGATATATTTTATATATATCTTATTTTATTTTGGCATTTTAAATTAGACATATTAGATCATTGGAATTATTATATGGATTGAAGATTGCACCTATGATGGAAATTGAGAAGATATGTGCTGCTACAATTCTATCCAATATATGCATCCTATTTTCAATGTAATATTCAAGTCTATCCAATACATATGAGTAGATCTCCTAGTTTTGGTAAACATCCAAGTGTTTACGCAAGTCACAGAAAAAAAAACCTAGAGGGTTGCAGCAAAAATTAAAATAGTGTGGCTTTGTTTAAGGTATGGGCCACGTGTAAAAAGTGAATTGATTTTCAGCTACGCAGATTAGTCTTGGAGGAGCCAAGCTTTATGTCAATAGATTATTGATTTAAGTGTTCTTTTGGGGGTGTACTGTTGATTTGGTTTTTGCTACGTATGAAATAAGGAATTTTTGTTACTTGCTGCACATGGTAGTTGGGCTGCACTTTGTCTCACAATTAACGCATGAAAAGCAGTCCATGCATGGCAGTTGAAGTTGCTGGTGATATGCGTTATTGAAGATAACTGTTTATGGCAAAAAAATTATGCAGTGGATATTGTTTGAGTTGTGATGGTTACGTGTCAAGATTGAGGGGCTGTGCAACTTTCTTTTGTGCTGAATTTTTGTCCTTGAATTTTCTGGTGATACTACACTTGATACATCTTGCGTGAGCTGATCTATGTGTTTTGGGAAAAACCATCCTTGAGAGATTTTGCACTTTGTTCTTGTTATGGGCAACAACGTGATTTGTGCTACGGAAGAATTAACAATGGCGAAAGCTTTCAGCTAGGTTATTTGAGAAGACAAATTCATATGGAAGTCTTTTTTGTCTCAAGTATTTTTGTTATTTAATTTTCAGTTGATTAAATACTTGAGCTATTTTTATTTATTATTGTTTTGAGTGAAAGTAGTTAGACAAATCCTCTGACGAGGTTAGTACGAGGCGGTCTACTATTGCGTTGATCGAGAAAATCATCTGTTGAGGTTAGTACGAGATGGTCGTACTATTGGGTGTGAAATTCTTTCACGAAAAGTGAGGTTGAGGGATAGTGTCAACGGTTGAGTGGTGTCAGCTCAGTAAAGCCTTGGGTAAATTTATTGTACTTTCATGAAAGCTATTAAGCTGGATGAGGCCCCCGTGGACGTAGGCAAGGTGTGTCGAATTGCGTTACCAAATTTTCGGTGTCTTTATTATTTTGCGTTTGTGAGATTTTACTCTATTTGTGCGAAGAATAATTTGGAAAGTCTGCGACTTAATTAACCACTTTGGTTTTTCAATTGGTATCAGAGAGAGGTCATCGATTCAGAACTTGGTAGCAAGTTGGTGCAGATCTTAGATTCGCAGACATGGCTACGAGAGAGGGTGCATCAATCACCAGACCACCACTATTGGGTGGATCAAATTATTCATCATGGAAATCCCGAATGAAATTCTTTTTTCAAGCTCAGAGCACGAGAGCCTGGCATTCAATAGTACACGGTTGGACGCATCCAATGATCATTGATGATAAAGGAGAGGCAGTTCAGAAAGATTCGTCTGAATGGACAAGAGTGGAAGAAGAAAGTGCACTGGGAAATTCACAAGCAATACATGCGATATTCAGTGTTGTTGATGAAGGATGCTTCTCAATGATTTCAGCATGTGAAATGGCAAAAGAAGCGCGGGATGCCTTACAAACCATTCATGAAGGATCAAAGTTTGTGATAGCGTTGAAACTACAAATGTTAGCTGTGCGGTTTGAAGAGTTGAAGATGGATGAGCATGAGACTATTGGAGACTTTCATGAAAATTTTAGAGATATTGCAAATCTAGCTCATCAATTGGGAAAGAAGTATTCAAATGTGAAATTAGTTAAGAAAACGTTGAGATCGTTGCCACCAAGATTTATTCCAAAAATTGCAGCAATAGAGGAGGCTCACGACATTGATAATCTGTCATTAGAAAAAGTTATTGGAATTCTCACAAATTTTGAGATGAATCTCTTAAGGGGTAAGCAAGAAAGAAGCAAAGGATTGGCACAACAGGTTGAAACTGGAAAAAATGTGAACAATGTGGAAGATGAATCAAATGAAAATGAAGATATGATTTTACTCACTCGAAACTTCGGCAAATGGCTGAAAAGAACGAAAAAGGACAAATCAGACCTTAGATAATATGGTGGAAGTTCATCAAATAATAACCCAAGACAACAAGTTAATACACAAAAAGGAGAACGGAAGGCAAGAAAAATTTAGTGTCATGAATTTCAAGGGTTCGGATATATTCAATCCGAATGTGCTAATACGTTGAAGAAACAAAAAGGAAAGTCCTTCACAACCACCTGGAGTGAAAATGATTCTGAAAGTGATTTCGGTAGTGAAGAAGAAATAGCGAACAATGCTGCGTTGGTTGCATTACATAGCAAAAGTCCAGTTACTTGCTTAACAGTAACTGAGAAGGAAGTAACTAAAGGCAGAAAAGGGAGAAATTTTCAAATTTTCAAAATCAGTTCATCTCAGGATTCAATATCAGACTACGACAGTGACAGAAGTGGCCTTAATGATAAAAATGGGAATATTTACGAGGATTACAAGGCTTTGTATGAAAAATGGGTGAAAAAGCATAAAAAGAATGAAAGATTGAAGGAAGAGAATCTTTACATGAAAAACACCATACAAGAATTAGAAAAGATGCTGATGTTAATGTCGGATGAGTTTGGTGAAGCTAGAATGAAATTGGTAAGTACTGAAAAGGGATTGAGGATGTTGAATGGAGGCACGGAAAAACTGGATAAGTTGATTGAGATCGGTAAGACTAAAGGGAATTTCGAAGGCATAGGTTATAAAGGTGAGTGTTTGAAAGTTAATAAAGGAAATTCTGACATCTTTAGATCAGCCCAAGAGGTAGAACCACCGAAAAGGAGTCGAAGATTTATACCCACATGCCATTTTTGTGGGGTTATTGGGCATATAAGGCCAAGGTGATATCAGTTGCTACAGATGTTGATTGAAAAAAGACAAGGCCAAAAAAGTATGCATAGTCCACACAAATTTCAACATGAATCATCAGCATCTAAATCTTCTTGGGTAAAAAGAAGTGAACTGCAAGCTCTTATAGTTCGCACATCGATGAAGGCAACTTTACAACATGGTTGGTATTTTGATAGTAGATGCTCACGCCATATGACGGGGGAAAAGACCTACATGACTGATTATCAGAATTGTATGGATGGTCATGTGACTTTCAGAGATGGAAAGAAAGCTTCCGTGATTGGTAGAGGAACATTGTATGCAGATGGTTTGCCTCCTCTTAAGGATGTGCTTCATGTCAATGGATTGAAAGCAAATTTGATAAGTATAAGCCAACTATATGATGATGGATTGCTAGTTAAATTTACAAGTGATGAATGCAGGGTACTTACTGAACAAGGCGAATGTATCGTGAGCGGCAAGCGATTAGCCGACAATTGCTACATGCTGCAAGTCATGACTACGTGTAAGTCGACTACTTATGAAAATAACATTGATTTATGGCATCAAAGGCTTGGGCACGTGAATTTTGATCTTATAAGCAATTTGACAAATTGGAGGCTGTGAAGGGTTTAGCCAAAATGAACAAAGAAGGGAAATCAATTTGCAACGCGTGTTAGATGGGAAAACAGTTGAGAGTGCCACACAAAAAGGTTAGATATGTTATTTCATCTCGTATACTTGAATTGGTTCATTTGGATTTAGTTGGTCCAACACAACATGAGAGCATTGGTGGAATGAGATACTTTCTAACTTGTGTTGATGATTATTCAAGATATACTTGGGTAGCATTTTTGAAAGAAAAATCATATGAGTTTAAGGCTTTTAGAAGCCTATGTGTACAGGTGATGAATTTGAAAATTTTGACTGTATTGAGAATTCGATCGGATCAAGGAAGAGAATTTGAGAATGCCAGCTTCAATGAGTTCTGTGATGAGTATGGCATCTCACAAGAATTTTCAGCGCCCAAAACTCCACAACAAAATAGAGTTGCAGAGAGGAAAAATAGAACACTTCAAGAAATGGCTAGATCTATGCTGAATGGAAGCAAAATGTCTATGCAATTTTGGGCTGAAGCGATTAACACAGCTTGCTTCATATGTAATAGAGTATAATATCTTAGAAACTTTCTGAACAAGACATCATATGAACTTTGGAGAGGAAAGAAACCAAATGTGAGTTATTTTCATGTTTTTGGAAGTAAGTGCTATATTCTTCGAGATCGTGAGCAACTTGGAAAATTTGAAAGCAAAAGTGATGAAGGAGTCTTCATTGGGTACTCAACTCATAGTAAAGCCTATAGAGTGTACAATCAAAGAACAAGGAAAGTGCAAGAATCCATAAATGTTGTGATAGATGATGCATCGTTGTTGAATGATCAAGTGGCTAAGGAGAAACATAGCAACCAACCATCTAGATCAACTCAAACAAGAAATGAGACAAAAGTGAAGAAGTGCCCAGATTTGCAGTTAGTTACTACAGATGGAGTAACTGCAGAAAGTGATTTACAGTTAGTTACTGTTGAGGAAGTAACTGCAGAAACTGAAGAATTTTCAGTTACCTCAAATGATGAGACAACCAATTCACTGGAAAATGATTTAAACCGAGGTTCTTCATCCCGAATCCGAAGAAACCATCCAGCAGAAAATGTCATTAGGGATATGAGTGAAAGAAGAAAAACTAGAGAGAGAAAAAGAATTAATTATAGAGAACTTACAGGATATTTATGCTACACTTCCTTACTTGAACCAAAGAGCGTTAAAGAAGCACTACAAGATGAATTCTGGACAGGAGCTATGCAAGAAGAGTTGATTTAGTTTGTATGGAATGATGTATGGGAATTAATGCCAAGACCACCAACTATTTATGTAATTGGCACAAAGTGGGTATTTCGGAATAAAACCGATGAAAAGGGTAATGTTACTAGGAATAAAGCAAGGTTAGTTGCTCAGGGATATTCTCAAATGGAAGGAATCGATTTTGATGAAACATTTGCACCTGTGGCAAGACTCGAATCGATCAGATTACTATTGGGCATAGCATGTATAAAAGGTTTTAAACTTTATCAGATGGATGTAAAGAGTGTGTTTTCAAATGGATTTATACAGGAAGAAGTCTTTGTGGAGCAACCGAAAGGTTTCATTGATTCAGCCCATGCAGATCATGTCTACAAACTAAAGAAAACACTTTATGGACTCAAACAAGCACCAAGGGCCTGATATGAGCAACTCACTCAATACCTTCTTAAACAAGGCTATAATCGAGGTAGTGTTGACAAAACTTTATTTATTAAAAAGTTCATATCTGATTTTGTGATAGCTCAGATTTATGTTGATGATATTATATTTGGTGCTACACGTTCAAAGATGGTTGAAGAATTTGTTAAGCTAATGACATCTGAATTTGAAATGAGTATGATGGGTGAGTTAAACTTCTTTTAGATTTGCAAGTGAAACAAGTGAAGGATGGAATCTTCATATCGCAAACCAAATATGCTAGCAACATAATAAAGAATTTCGGTCTTGAGAAAGCCAGACATGCTATAACACCTATGAGTGTCTCAAAAAAACTAAACAGAGATGATAATGGGAAAAGCGTCGATGAAAGTTTATATCGCAGCATGATCGGCAACTTATTATACTTGACAGCAAGTAGGCCAGATATCTGCTATAGTGTTGTTGTATATGCTCGCTATCAAGCAAATCCAAAAGAAACACATCTGACAGCGGTCAAAAGGATTTTCAGATATGTAAGCAGAACATCAGATTTTGGAACATCATATACATCAGATTCATCATCTTATCTAGTTGGATACATTATATGGATTGGGTTGGAAATTTATATGATCGCAAAAGCACTTCTGGAGGCTATTTCTTCCTAGAAAACAATATGATCTCTTGGTATAGCAAGAATCAAAATTCCATCTCACTTTCGACTGTTGAGGCTGAATACATAGCTGCAGGTAGTTGTTGCTCACAGCTACTTTGGATGAAACAGATGTTAGAGGATTATAGGATTGATCAAAATGAGTTGACAATTTTATACGACAATAAAAGTGCAATAGACATTTCGAAGAATCCGATTCAGCATTCACGGAAAAACATATTGATCTTCAGTATCACTTTATTCGGGAGCTCGTGGAAAGCAAGGCAGTCATCTTATCTCATGTATCTACAAAAAAGCAATTGGCAGATATTTTTATTAAACCTCTTGATGCGATAAGGTTTGAACTTCTTAGAGGAGCTTTGGGACTCTGTGCCCTTCGTTACTAGTATCTTCTTTTTATTTCAAAAAAAAGAAAAAGAAAATTATTTTAAAAAAAAGAAACGTTGCGTTTTTGGGTAAGGGATTTAAATCCCTAACTTAGCTCTTCTTCTATTCTCTACTGCTGCCTAAGTCTCCTCTGTCTCCCACGCACACTCTCCAACACGCAGATCTCTCTAAGCAAATCTCCACACTCCACGCTAGCCACTCCCTCGAGCCAATCACGGTTCTCTACTCCAGCATTCATCTTGGGGGTATTTTTGGTTCTTCAGATCACGCACGTTTCTAGCCTTATTCCTTCGGTGGTGTTCATCATTTGGTATTGATTTTCTCTTTACATTATTAACTGATTGAGTTGCATTTGAAGCTGAAGAAGTGGTCATTTCTCCTATGCCGTAATTGGGTTTGTGGATTTTGGTGGATTATCTGACTAATTGCGTGGGCTACTATTGTTTTGATATCTTCTATGTTAAATCTGAGCTGAATTGATATTGACGCTTCCAAGTTTATTGACTGCGTTTTTGGCTGATTGTGGGTTGTGTATTTGTGGTGATTTCTTCAACTTGAGTCTCACTCCGTGCTGGAATTTATGCTGATTGGGTTGGTATCTAGACCTTGTAATTCTTGTATTGCTAGTTTCTGTTCAATCAACATTGAAGTATGGGCAAAAACAAAGAAAAGATTTTATACCCAGTGTCAGAGAAAAAGACAGCAGCTCCTACTCAACATTCAAGTCGCTTGCAGTTTCATCCTGGATCTGGTAGAAGTGTTACAGGCGCAGGGTCCTCTTCTGTAGTGCCTATTGACATCCCCGATGTCTAGGATCAAAATGATCCTATCGATGATGTTACTCGAGTGATCGAGTCTATGGTGGAAGACTCCTCTTCAGATTCCAAAGTACCTCCCTCAGCCCAGTCTGATCTACTGTCGGTACCTCCTCCGCCTCCAAGAAGGTGTACTAAGATGAAATGTAGCAAGTTTGTACGACCACCTAGATATCGTCCCTCAGTCAGACTGCTAATAGACAAAGCGCTTTCTTTCACTTTTTATACCTCAGCTGCCGAGCAGAAATGGAATACACTGGCAGATATTGGGCTTGTAATGAATCGACCAATCAATTTGGATGAATTTCAGAGTCATGGTCTGCATACTTTACTTTCAGAACATTCCCTGTTACATGCCTCCCTCCTTCCTCAACATTATGATTCCGTGCTGGTAAAAGAGTTTTATTCAAATTTGACATGTGAGATTCTGAATGCGGATGTCGTCTCTTTTGGGGTTGTTTATGTGAGGGGGCAGGTAGTTAATTTCGATGCTACTAGGTTGAATGTGTTTTTGGGCTTTGATAATATGATTGATGATATGTTATATAATGATGAATGGGACGTCTCAACTGATCAGATTGCCACAGTTTTAACTGGTGGCAAACTCATTGCTTGGCCATCCAATTCTGTTCTCCGGTCATCCATGCTGACCCAGAAATATTTTGTGCTGTTCAAGTTGATTGTATCTAATTGGCTGCCAGGTACTCATGTCGTGACAGTTTATCTGGCCCAGGCCAAGCTTCTTTATGCGTTTGGAACGGGAGTCAGTTTCAATCTTGAGCGTCTCATTATCGACGCAATGATGGCCATTGAGAGGAAGCCCCACTCTCTCTTATACTTTCCATGTTTAATTTCACAATTTCTGTATTCCCATGAGGTACCTAGGCTTGAATCGAGCATTTTGGAGTCTGTTCCCTTGATGAATATTTCTCCAAGAATTTTCCGGCAACCACGAGTGGTGGACTTGTTGTATGTTACTTCGGGTCCTTCGGATGCCTCGGGAACCTCCACTGTCAATCCCCATACCACCTTATTTTTTAAGCTTGAGCGGCTTGAAGGTGTTCTTCAAGCCACCTCTGAAGCCATTCGTCACTTGAAGCACCGAGTTCTCCGTTTTCTAGGGGCTTCTTAATTTTTGGCTTTTTGACATCTATTGTCTCAAAGGGGTAGAACAAAGATAAGCCCGTATTTCTTCTTTTTGTCTTTGTCTTTTGTTGATTGGATTTGGCTTCTGTTGATTGGACTTGGCTTGTGCTTATGTACTTGAATATTGCATTGAGGGGGAGCAAAAAGATTTTTATTCTATATGTCCAATTATCTTTTTATGTGTAGTTCTTGAGTTGAGAAAAAAATGCCAAAAAGGAGGAGATTTAAATGATATATTTTATATATATCTCATTTAGTTTTGGCATTTTACATTGGACATACAAGATAATTAATATTATTATATGGATTGAAGATTGCATCTACGGTAGTAATTAAAAAGGTGTGTATTGCTACATATCCTTATCACTCAAGAAGTCTATCTCAAATACGCATCTCAGTGGATTCTTTGATATCTATCAAGATATGTGAATATCTCCTAGGTGAGTGGGAAGTCTAGGTGATTACGCTCCTTGGTGAGTAGGAAGTCCAGGTGATTACGCAAGTGGGAAATTCGGTAGTGTGTCTTCACGGCAAGCAGGGGTTGTAGGCGTACTGTTGATGTTGCGTTGGTCACTGGTGAAATCAGCTTTGTTTTATTGGCTGGCTGCGCATGGAAGTTGGGCTGCATTTTGTCTCACGGTCAATATATGATAAGCAATCCACGTATGTCAATAGGAGGTGCTGATATTATGTGTCTTTGAAGAAGATTACTGTTTGCGGCACATATCAAAATAATTGCTGAAGAATGTGTGTCATGTGGGTGCGGCAACTTGGTTTATATTGTTGAATAACATCAGATCTATTTCTTGAGAGCTTATCAATCTGGAAAGTTGTCTTTCTCTATTTCTATGTATTATTGCTTTGAGTGAAAATAGTTAGAAAAATCCTCTAACGAAGTTAACACGAGTTGGTCATATTATCGGGTGTGAAAATCTTTCACGAGTAGTTAGGTTATGAAACAGTTACAAAGATTGAGTAGTATTGTGTTAGATCAATTTTGTGTAATTTTATTGAACTACTGTGAAAGTGATTAATCTGGGTGAGAGCCTGTAGACGTAGGCAAAGTGTGCTGAACTGCGTTACCAAATTTCGGTGTCTTTACTATTTTGTTGTTTGCGAGAGTTTATTCTATTTTGTGAAAAGGATAATACGGAAAGTCTGCAACTTAATTAACCACTTAAGTTTTTCAGTTTGATTTTTAAACTTGATGTTTGCGCATCAATCAGCTTGAAGAAATAAAAATTGAAGTCGTGGTGATGGAAGCAGAGGATGGTGTTAAACAGATAAAGAAAAATAGACAAAAGTAGAAAAATAGATAAAAGAATATTGAGAGACGAAGGAATATTGAGTTTGAACTCTGTTTTTAATTAATTTCATTGATGTACAGTGTGATGTTTTATAGGGCTAGTGTATCAGAGATCATGTATAAAACTAACTCCTACA
>JAOTAX010000002.1:5572209-5590019 GCA_025629825.1 Erythroxylum guanchezii
CAAATAAATTTTCAATACTAATAACCCATAAATCTCAAGTCCATCACGTCCATACCCATTGCCAAATTAGACCCGGAATGTCAATGAATGCATGTCCACTAACTGCTATATGCAAGGATTTACTAGTCCCGTACATGTATCCCTTATATGATGCATGAGCATGAGATGTGTTGACCCAGTTCCTCTGATTAATCACACCTATACCAAATGTTTAGGGTTCTAACCCTTTAATTGGGAACGGGATGTTACACATAGGGCAAGAACCATCTCAATTGCGTGCTACGTTTTTCACCAGTCGACACATACATATCAGTGTATGTGTGGCACGCTCAAGGTCACGGCAGTGGGCTACATTTGTTCCATTAGCTGTCGCCTTCGTCACCATTTAGATCGCCTGGGCTCCTCCCCCGGCTGACTAGCTTAAACTCAACGTCGACGGGAGCGTCCGAGGGCATCCCGGCCAAGCCGGGATCGGAGGCTTACTTAGGGATAGTAATGGTGTGTGGGTAGCAGACTTTTCCCGTGAGATAGGGATCACCAATATATTGGTAGCGGAACTCAGGGCCCTCAGTTATGGGCTTGCCTTCGCCAGTGCCTACACTTGGGAAGGTCTTCTAGTCGAGTCTGATTCCTTGGAAGCGCTGCAGTGTTTATCCCTTCCTTCTGACGCGCTGGTCTTCCATCCTCTGGCTCATCTCATTTCGGATATCAATTCTCATCTGGTCGGGATTATCCACTATCATCTCAAACATGTTTTTCGTGAAGAAAATCAGTGCGCAGATTTTTTAGCTCGCTTGGGATCGATAGGAGCAAATGTAGGGGGCGTCTGGGTTACCCCCCCCCCCCCCTCCTGGCCTCAGTCCTCACTTGCGCGCTGATGCGCTAGGAGTTATGTTTAGTCGTTAATGTCTTGCTTATCTCTCTGCTGTAACCAAAAAAAAAAAAAGACAATTTGTCAATGTGGACCACCTATTGCGATTGAATGCAGCCAAAAATATCAGTTACACGGCAGTAATAATAAGTCGCCCGCAACTGTTTTACTGTGGTCAAAAATAAATTACTGTAGTCAAAAGGGTTGGGCCCTTTTGTCGTCCTTATTCTACGTATACTATAGTTTTTTAAAATTATTATAATCATCATAACTAACATCAATTTACTAATAAATAATTCATAATTATTTGACATCAATCTGAATTGTATCAATTTTCTATTATCAATATAAGTGAGCTTCGAAAATTTTAGCAAGTTATAATCTACCCAAATGTTAAGATATATTGAAATCAAATTCAAAATGAAGGGAATAATTGATTTTTACAAAGAAGAATCACAAACTATATAAAAAAACCAATGAATTAGCGAAGTAAATGGAGCAAAAAAAATGACAAAATAAGTTTGAAATATGCTGATTGATCTTTGGAGAGTGATTTTCCTATTTTCTTATGATAATGCCAGTTCAAGTGTTGTCTTATAGGTCCTCAGTTGTCTAGGGGATAGTGAATTTATCATCCTCTCGTCCCTAATAATTTTCTATTATAACTGTCAACAATTATGGTTGCTGTCAACAATTATTGAATGGTAGGCATTGAATTCGATGCCTACCATGCCTAACACAGTCAAGACACTCCTTCCTATAAAAAGGCAGGAGTAGCATGAAGAGAAGCAAGCAAGTAGAGCAGAAAAAGAGAGAAAGTTAGGTGAGAGAAAAGAGAGATACAAAAATATTTTGTATATTTTTGGGCCTAATTTTTCCTTATGATTCTCCAGTTTTCTCAGTAATAAAAGTCTTATATCATTACCCATAATTTTTACCCTAATTTGGAAGTTTTTCACGTAAAATCTATGTGTTTACTACTATTCTCTCAGTCCTATTTAGTTGTGAACCTACTCTAATCCGGTTAATTTTTACAAAAAGTGGTATCAGAGCGAGGTCAGGAAATTACGACGAATTTTTTGGCATAATTCGTTCGGAGTTCCGGTGAACACAGTGAAAGTCATTGAATAGTAACCAAAAGGAGATAACTGTTCATTCATTTATTTTTGCAATACATTGTGCAGTTACTGTAAGTCACGTGTACAATACTATTCACATATACATTACTATTCACATGTACATTACTATTCATACATACGGGTACTGTTCACATGAAATAGTGAGAGCTAAATTTTGTTCGTGATAGAAGTAATGGCAGCAAAATTTGATATTGAAAAGTTCAATGGGAGTAATTTCTCATTGTGGAAGTTGAAAATAAAGGCAATCTTGAAGAAAGATAATTGTCTAGCGGCCATTAGTGAACGGCCAGCTGGAGTCACAGATGAAAAAAAAACGAGATGGACGGGAATGTTGTAGCTAATCTTCACCTAGCTTTAGCTGATGGAGTATTATCTAGCATAGAGGAAAAGAAGACTGCAAAGGAAATATAGGATCACCTCACAAAATTGTATGAGGACAAATAACTCCCCAACAAAATGTTTCTGAAGAGGAACCTATACACTTTACGCATGGCAGAATTCACTTCGGTGACGGAGCACTTAAATACTTTAAATACTTTTATTTTCCAACTCACATCATTGGGGCATACAATAGAGATAAGTGAGCATGCGGAACTTCTTTTCCAAAGTATATCAGATTCGTATGATCAACTCATCATCAATTTAACAAACAACACAAACACTCTAGTCTTCGATAATATTGCAGTTGCTATTCTAGAAAAAGAGAGTCGGCGTAAAAGTAAGGAAGACAGGATGGCAAGTTCACAACAAGCGGAGGCCCTGGCGATGACGAGATGAAGATCAATGGAACGTGGCTCAAGTGGGAGTCATAGTCATAGTAGATCAAAATCTAGGAGAAAGAAGAATTTCAAATGCTACAATTGTGGGAAGAAAGGACACTTGCAGAAGGATTGATGGAATCTGAATAAGAAAGATTCTATTCCTCAAGGAAATACAGCAAATACTTCAAATGATAGAGGTGCAATGGTCTGTGAAGTAGCAACAACTATTGGAGATAAGAGAAGATTTGTTGATTTATGGTTTCTCGATTCAGCAGCAACTTTTCATAAGACCTCTCGAAGAGAATGGTTCCATCAGTATGAATCTGTCTTTGAGGGATCTGTGAATAGCTGTAATGATCAAGCTCTAAAGATCGTTGGTATTGGCACCATCAAGTTAAAGATGTATGATGGGACAACTCAGACCACTGACAAAGTGCGATATGTGGAGGGCCTGAAGAAGAATTTATTATTTGTAGGACAACTGGATGATCTCAGTTTCAGATTGGAGATTCAAAACAAGATCATGAAAGTGATTAAAGGAGCACTGGTATTTATGAAAGCAGAGAAGATTGTTGCAAATCTGTACATGCTGAAGGGAGTAACTTTACAAGAAGGAGAGGCATTTACGACGGCATACACTCCTCAATAGAATGGAGTAGCAGAGCGGATAAATAGAACTTTGTTGGAAAGAACAAGAGCGATGTTGAGAACTGCAAGCTTAGATAAGAAATTATGGGCAGAAGTAGTCAATACTGCCTGTTATGTGGTGAATCGAGCTCCATCGACTGCAATTGAGTTGAAGACACCGATGGAGATGTGGACTAGTAAGCTAGTGAATTATTTCAACCTTTATATGTTTGAAAGTCCGGCCTATGTGATGTTCAATGCCCAAGAAACTACAAAGTTGGATCCAAAATCTAGAAGATGTATTTTCTTAGGGTATGCTGAAGGTGTGAAGGCGTATCGTCTGTGGGATCCCACTGCCCACAAGATTGTTATCAACAGGGATGTTATCTTCATGGAAGATAAGGATCAAGAGAAAGCAAAAAATGTTGGCACTGTACAAGAGAATCCATAAACTACAACAGTACAAGTGGATAGGGAAGTTGCTCGAAATGATTCTTCTGAAGCTGCAGCAGAGCACAGGGAACAAGAACCAATTGAATTTGATGTTTCAGATACTCAGAGACTAACTCGCATGAGAAAAACACCGAGCTGGTACTCAGATTATATTATGGAGAGCAATATTGCATACTGTCTTTTAACTGAGGACGGAGAGCCATCAACTCTTCAAGAGGCAATAAATAGTTCAGATGCATCTCAGTAGATGGCAGCAGTGCAGGAAGAAATTGAAGCTCTGTATAAGAATAAGACATGGGAGCTGATATCACTGCCGCAAGGAAGAAAGCCTATTAGCAATAAATGGGTTTACAAGATCAAACGGAGTGGTGATGATCAAGTAGAGCGATATCATACTATATTGGTGGTAAAAGGATATGCTCAGAAAGAAGGTATTGATTTTAAAGAAATATTTTTTTCCTGTGGTTCAACTCACTACAATTCGAGTAGTTCTGGCAATGTGTGCTATATATGACTTGCATCTTGAGCAGTTAGATGTGAAAACTGCATTTCTTCATGGAAATCTTGAAGAAGAAATATATATGCTCCAACCAAAAGGTTTTGAAGAAAAAGGGAAAGAGAACTTGGTTTGTAGGTTGAACAAATCTCTATATGGTTTAAAGCAGGCGCAGAGGTGTTGGTATAAGAGATTTGATTCCTTCACCATGAGCATTAGATACAGTAGACTAAATCCAAACCCTTGTGCACATTTCAAGAGGTTTGATAAAGATGATTTTATAGTCTTGTTGTTGTATGTAGATGACATGTTGGTAGCAGGCCCCAATACTGATCTTATCAAAGAATTGAAGGCACAATTGACTAGGGAATTTGAAATGAAGGACTTGGGACCAGCAAACAAGATTCTAGGGATGCAAATTCATCGAGATAGAAATAATAGGAAGATTTGGCTTTCTCAAAAGAATTATTTAAAGAAGATCTTGCGGCGATTCAAAATGCAAGATTGTAAGTCAATTTATACCCCTCTTCCTGTAAATTTCAAGTTATCCTCAAGTATGAGCCCTAGCAATAAAGAAGAAAGGATGGAGATACCTCGAGTACCGTACACATCAGTAGTGGGGAGCCTAATGTTCGCTATGATTTGTACAAGACTAGACATTGCATATGCAGTGAGAGTAGTTAGTAGATACATGGCGAATCCTAGTCGAGAGCATTGGAATACTGTTAAGAGGATTCTCAGATATATTAAAGGGACCTCAGATGTTGCATTATGTTATGGAGGATCGAATTTTACTGTCAAAGGATATGTTGATGTTAATTATGCTGGTGATCTTGATAAAAGTAAATCCACTACAGGATATGTGTTTACACTAGCTAAACGAGCTGTGAGCTAGGTTTCAAAATTGCAGTCAGTTGTGGCTACGTCAACAACAGAAGCAGAATATGTAGCAGCTACACAAGCTAGTAAAGAAGTAGTGTGGTTGAACATGTTGTTGGAAGAACTTGGGAATAAATAAGAGAATATTACTCTGTATTGTGACAGTCATAGTGCTTTGCATCTTACCAAGAATCCAGCATTTCATTCAAAGACAAAACACATTCGAGTTCAGTATCACTTCGTTTATGAGAAAGTGGAAGAAGAAACGGTGGACATGCAGAAAATTCATATAAAGGAGAACCTAGCATATTTTATGACAAAAGCAATCAATGGTGACAAGTTTATATGGTGTCGATCCTCGTGCGGCCTGATAGAGACGTAAGCAACATGAAGAGGCAAAGTCGAAAGAATAGTGTGAAGATCTGATTGACGCTCAATCAAATCTTCAAGTGGGAGAATTGTCAACAACTATGGCAGTTGTCAATAATTGTTGGCTGGTAAGCACCGACCAAGGCACTCCTGCCTATAAAAAGGCAGAAGTAGCATGAAGAGAAGCAAGCAAGCAGAGCAGAAAAGGAGAGAAAGTGAGGTGAGAGAAAAGAGAGAGACAAAAATATTTTGTATATTTTGGGTCTAGTTTTTCCTTGTAATTCTCCAGTTTTCTCAATAGTAAAAATCTTCTATCCTTACCCATAGTTTTTACCCTAATTTGGGGGGTTTTCACGTAAAATCTGTGTGTTTATTACTATTCCCTCAGTTCTATTTAGTTGCAAACCTGCTCTAATTTGATCAATTTTTACAACAATAACTACTCATTTACTTATATTTTTGCTATTCTCAACTTTCATATTTCGGATTTTTAAAGCGTATATCAATTATGTTTTAACTGAAGGGAATCCTAAATTATTAAAATTTTCAAATGTTTTCTGCGAACATGAAATCTCTGGCCAAATGATTCTTAAGACTTTTAGACTTTGAGTTTTTTCATTTTGATTCAAAAAGGTTTAATTATTTTAGGCTATCAACAATAATATATAAAATAACTTAATTAGGATAATTATAAAACTTACTAAAATAATGGTAATAAAATTGAGTTATTTTTAATACAACATGAATATGTAAAACATTCCTTCTTCATTATAGAAAAAGGAGATATTTCAACTTAGTACTCATATCCCAAAGCTTTTAATTATTAAGAAGCTAATCACGAAAAGATAGACTTTTGATTGAACTTCCAGTGGATTATGCATTGCCCCGAAATATTTATAACCATATACCATTTATTCCCCACATTGGCGTGCAATTCACATATAATATTTGAATGGCGGTGCACTATCTTGTTAAAACTATCAAACGAACATGGAAGGTAGATAAAGTTAGTAAATAGAGGGATAACTTTAGATGGATCAATCAAATCAAGCTTTCTTTTTAAAATTTGAAAGATATATTAATGACTTAACAATAGGGTCGAGAAATTTCCTCTTGTCTTCATGACAAGTTCTGCTCTCTTGTCTTCATGACAAGTTTTTTTTTCCTATTAAGTTATTCCTTGATTTTGTGATCTCTTTTCAGATCAGTGTCTCATGGCAAATCTGGAAGATATTGAGAGGCTTCAAAGGGGGTATGAGGGGTTATCATTGGAGGAGGAAGGGGTCGAAGAGGTGGAAATCGAAGTCCCAGATTTGGAAGAACAGGGGGAGGCTCCAAAGTGGTTGGCTATAGGAATATTTTTGACAGACAAATTTGTGAACTTCGCAATCATGAAGAATGTTATAGCAACAGTTTGGACATCGGTTAAAGACTGGTTGAGGGTGTGTCTATCAGAGATATTGGCTAATGACGTTTTCTGTTTCAATTTTTTCACGAACTAGACTTTGATCGTTTCTCTAACGAAGGGCCATGGACATTCGATCAGCAGTTGCTTCTTCAGGAACTGGTTTCTGAGGTTCTTCAACTGTTGCAAGTAGAGTTATGGAGAGTGGATTTTTGGGTCCAGGTGTTTGATCTCCCACCCGGATTCATGTCTGTTCATGTGGCCAAGGCAATCGGAGATTTTATTGAGTCCTTTATTTTATCTGACCCTAGAAACTTTGACGGTATCTGGAAAGCGTATATCCAAGTGAGAGTGTCAGTTGATGTCAGGCACCCATTGAAATCGAAGATGAAGCTAAAGAAAAAGGGAGGCGATTCAATATTGGTGAGCTTCAGATATGAAAGGCTCCCTCCCTTTTGTTACTTCTGTGGGAGGTTGGGTCATGTAGATCGGTTCTATGAGCGCAAACTTAATGCCCCAGTGGAGAAGAGAGACGTTATGTTGTATGGACCATCGTTGAGATCTGCACCGCGAAAGGGGTCGACCGTGGGAGAGAAGTGGTTGCGGGAAGTGGCCAGCGAGGGAACAGACGCAGTGGGGGAGGCTGACTTGACGAGAATGGAAGTTAAGCAAAATCAGGCAGTAAATTTGGGACCTATTTCTATTTCGGCAGTTGGAGGAAAACAAGGCAAAGATAAATGAACGTTAAAGCACCAGTCTTCTCTTGGTCACGAGGCTGAACTTGACAGGGAAGTGGTGGACCCCAAGAGGAGAAGGAGGGAAGCTGGGTTGCCAAAAATTCATGTTGGGCCAAAAAGCGGAAGTGGGACAAGTCCTGTCATCTAGACGCGCCAAGAGCAATGAGTATGTTAAGTTGGAACTGTCGTGGGCTTGGGCAACTACGGGCAGTTTGAGTTTTAAAGGATTTGATATCCTTAAAAAAGCCCATGTTTGTGTTTTTAATGAAAATTCTTATTGATCGGTCTGTAGTTGATAGAATTAGAAGAGAATTTGGTTTCGAAGGTTGCTTTGTAGTTAATCTTGTTGGACAAGGTGGAGGTTTAGCTCTGCTTGGGAAATTAAATAATACCGTTAATCTTCTTGGTTACTCATTGAACTATGTGGTTGTTAAAGTTTGTTTCGAAGAACTAGGAAGTTGACACATGACAGGTTTTTATGGATTCCCGGAATGGTCTAGGAGGCGCCAATCTTGGGACCTCCTTCACCAATTAAGTGTGAAATTTGATTTGTCTTGGGTTGTTATAGGTGATTTTAATGATATGCTGTCAGCACAGGAGAAGATCAGGGGACGCCCCCATCTGCTTTGGACAGTGATGGGTTTTCGGAGAGCTATCGCAGACGGTGGTTTGTACGATCTTGGAAGGGTAGATGAGAAATTCACATGGGAGCGGAGGCATTTTGGGTGTGTGTGGTTGAAGGAGCGTCTAGATAGGGGGATGAGTTGCGTTAATTGGTACGAGATGTTCTAATATGTGCGGGTTCATGTGTTGGATGGTAGTATTTCGGATCACTGGGTCATCTCTTTGAGTTTGGGGGTGTCTGTGATTTGTTACGAGCTAAAAAAAATCAGGTTTGAGAATATGTAGATTAAGGAGGCGGAATGTAAACGAGTGGTGGAAGCTAGCTGGTTAGTAGGGGGAGGCGTAATTCAAAATTTGGATAGTTGTCGAGATGCTTTGGTGGCGTAGAGCAGGGAGAATTTTAAAGAATTTGATCTGCGACTTCGGGAATGTAGGAGTAGGATGGGGAGATGGAGTATATGTTATGATGATATCTCCCAGCACTTATACAAATAGGCAAAACAAGAATACCATAATGTTTTGCGACTGAAAGAAATTTTTCTGAAGCAAAGAGCTAAGCAGTTTTGGTTAAAAGAAGGAGATTCCAATTTAAAATATTTCCATGCGGTAATAAAGAGTAGGAAGAAGCAGAATTTACATTGGCACTTTGAGAGATGCCAATAATGTCCTGCAGGAAGACCATACACAAGTTTCCAAGTTGGTGGTGCAATATTTTTCCAATTTATTTACGTTAGGTGCACATGTTATGGAGGAGATTCTGGAGTGTGTTAATTCTAAGGTGTCGGAGGATCGTAATGTTATGTTAATTGTTGATATTACTGAGGAGAAGGTTCGCGAGGTGGTCTTCTCTATGCACCCTAATAAATCATCGGGTCTTAATGGATTTAATCCATTTTTCTGGACTTATTGGCCAACAGTGAAATTTGAGGTTCTTGCGGCATACAGGTTGTTCTTCCGAGAGGGTATCCTACAGGAAGGTCTTAATTGTACTAACCTAGTACTTATTCCAAAAAAGAAAAATCCAGAGTGTGTGACTAATCTTCGGCCTATCTCGCTCTGTAATGTGTTGTACAAAATCATTGCGAAGGTTATGGTGAATAGACTTCGAAGTTTGTTGAATGAGGTGGTTTCAGATGTTCAGAGTGGTTTTGTGCCGGGAAGCATGGGTGCAAACAATATCGTCATCGTGCAGGAGGTCCTGCCTTGTATGAAGTGGAAGTCACAAAGGGCGATGGGAATTGCGGCATTGAAAACCAATATCAGTAAGGCCTATGACAGGGTGGAGTGGCCTTTTCTCTAGAGAATTATGCTCAAATTGGGTTTTGCGGAGTCTTGGGTGAGTCGAATCATGTTATGTGTGGAATCTGTCAAGTACAACATTTTATTAAATGGGGAGGAGATCGGGAAGGTACAGCTGTAGAGGGGGGTTCGTCAGAGAGACCCATTGTCACCGTACATGTTTATTCTATATGTCGAAGGATTGTCAGCTTTGTTGAGAAAGGAGGAGAGGGATGGTAATAGCAAAGGATGTCGGATGGCCCGTAGTGCCCCGAGGGTCTCACACTTGTTTTTTAATGATGATAGTTTTTTATTCTTTGGGGTGATTGCTATAGAGACAGAAACTGTCAGAGGCTACTTGCAGAAATATAAGTCAGCGTCAGGGCAAATGATTAGTTTCGAGAAGTCATGTATCTCATTTAGTAAGAATACGGACCATAATTTACGTGCGCAGATTGCTAATCTGTTAGGCGTGAAGGTGGTGAAGGACCATGGAATGGATTTGGGGATGCCGACGGTGATAGGGAGGAATAAGGTGTAGGTGTTTAATTATGTGGTGGAAAAAATGCAGCGTAAATTGGTCAGTTGGAAATTAAGGATGTTGTCGAGAGCGGGGAAAGAAGTTCTTTTATGCTCTGTTGTGCAGACTATCCCCAATTATTTGATGTCAATTTTCTTGCTTCCTTTGGCAATCTGTAATAAGATTGAAAAGTTTATGAGTGACTTTTATTGGGGAAAGGGGGGAGGAGATCGAGGTATCCATTGGATGAGGTGGGATTTGTCATGCGTTCATAAGAAGGGGGTGGCTTGGGGTTTAAAAAGCTTAGGGACTTTAACATCTCTTTGCTGGCGAAACAAGGCTGGCATTTATTACTCTACACGAATGCTTTGGCATCTCAGATCCTAAAGGCTAAGTATTTTCCAAAATCCTCCTTTTTTTTATTCTAGTTTGGGTTTGAATCCTTCGTTGGTGTGGCGGAGTATTAAGGAATGTATGCAAGTATTGAGGGAAGGTTGTAGGATTCGTATTGGTGACGGGAAAAACACTAGAATCTGGGGTGATCCTTGGTTGATTGCTGATAACCCCTATGTTGAGACTACGAATACGTCAAGCAGAGACGATGCTATGGTAGAGGATTTAATAGTGATGCGTTCGTTAAGGTGGGATGAGGAGGTGTTAGGTGAAGTGTTTAATTAAAGAGATCAAAATTTGATTAAACGCATTCCATTATGTAGGGAGAGGAAGGATAGATGGTTTTGGAAAGGGAGCTTGAGAGGTTGTTATGTGGTGAAGGAAGGATACCGAATGATTCGGAGTTCAATTGAAGAAAATTTATGTTGGGTTGGAGTAGATTGGGGGAGAGTTTGGAAGTTAGAAGTCCACCCGAAGGTTAGCTCGTTCTTGTGGCTAGTGTTTACGATGTCACTTCCTACATTGTGAAATCTCCAGATGAAAAGGGTACAGCTTGTGAATATTTGTCCTAATTGCGGAGGTGATCGGGAGTTTGATACTCATATTTTTATTTTATGTAATTTTGTAAGAAATGTGTGGTTACTGTTGGGTGTAGGTTGGTTCGGAGGTGTTGAGTCTATATGGAAGTGGTTCAGTCGACTTTCGAGAATGGCCTATAAAGAAGAAATTTGTAGGGTGCTGATTGTTTTGTGATGGATTTGGAAAAGGAGGAACTGTACGGTTTGGAGATAAGAGCTTTTATCAAACAACCAACTTTTGCAAGCAGCATCAGGAATGTGGCAGGGGTGGTCCTCTCGTTTAGTGGTTAATCAAGAAGCTTCTAGAGAGGGGCGGGCGAAACAGAGGTGGAGCAAACCTCTAAGGGGGGTCATTAAATGTAATTTGGATGGGTCTGTGGATGTGGTAGGAGCAAGCGGCAGGGGTGGTTGGGTGATCAGAAATAGTGATGACGTTTGGTTGGTCGACGCGGTTTGATGGGATTGTTAATCCTTTGTTCGTTGAAGGCTTGGCTCTCAAGGAAGCGTTATCGTGGTTAAAGGATCATAACTTGTTTAATGTGTTAATTGAGAGTGACTCTCAGCTTTTATGTGAGGCAATGAATTCGAGCTCTACATCATTAGGCTATTTTGGTAACATTATTTTGGATTATAAGGCCTTGCTTTTGTTAATTGGCAGGCCGAATATTACTTTCAATCGTAGGTCAGCGAACGAGCTTGCTTATATGCTTGCACGAGCAGCTCTTTCTGTGTCTGATAGGGACGTGTGGGGATCTGTCCCTCCCTCTTTTGCTATTGATATTCTTATTTCAGATCTCCAATAATAAGTATTATCACAGTTTACTAAAAAAAATTAATGACTTTTGATTTGAATGAATTTAATTTCTATATTATAAATCTCACTTTTAAAAAAATAGAAAAAATTATCTTTTTTAACAAGAAGAAGTTAAATCATAGTTAACTTATAAATTAAATATCATTCAATAAATTTAATTATTTAATAATTAGAAATAAGTGATTAGATAAATTTAATTGACATTTATAAATTTTACATGTTTTAACTTTTGAGTTATTATTTTTTTAAATTATTATGGTGAGATTTAACTTTTTAAATTACAACTTTAATACAAGACCTTTAAATTAATAAACGCACAAGAGATGAGTTTTAACTATTCCCTTAAGTGACAACTCTTATCTTTGTTCACTTTTGATAAATTAAATAATGGAGGGAGGCATGCACACAAACCCATTTTATTGGTTAGTAGACGTGGCAGCAAAAGAGTACTTTAGTAGGAACCAACTTCGACCCAACGCCAACAGTTATTTATTTCATAAGTCTAAATAGACAAATTAGGTTTAAACACTATTTGATAGAATCTTTCTAAATACAAAGAAATGCATGTAAGGACTTTCAGTTATACTCGCACTATTTGTTTCAAATTCAATCCCCCCTTCAAACTCATCTATAATTACTGACAAGTTTATTTCATTACCCTTTGAGGTGCTACAAATCAATGGCTCCCCATGTCATGTCTGCTCAAAATAATTTAGAATAAATTATTTTCTCAATAAATGGCCATTAACTTCATCAATAGGAAGGAAACAAATATGTTTGCACTTTTTACATGAACATCTAATCTTTGGATCATCTATATATGCAAGTTGAGAACATGCATAATGAATAAAAGCTTCAACTCCCTCAAAAAACTCAGGATTAATGAAATCATCAGGCGTTAATCGTCTATACATCTAAGATCTATCAACATTACTCATTTATACAAAACTGTTAAGTTTAAAAAGTGATTTCATAGTCAATATCCTTCATGTCCCCTCAGTTTACAGAAACATCTAAACTTAAGAATTTCTTTTGTTAATACTAAGTTTGAATTAATCACATTGAAGTTGAAGTATTTATGTTTGAATTAATCACCTACAATTGATTTCAATATTATAGTACGTGGTATTGTTTACACCTGTGAATCAAGAAAGCATGTTCTCGCTGTGACTCCTAGGCTCGTTAAATTTTCACCGATAGGTCTCATGAGAGTTGCATCACGTTGTCCAACCTATATACCATCCTAAGGATTTATTATGCTTCAAATCATCCATAAGATCTAAAACGCATTCCACATACAGTAAATACTTATGTAATCATACATCTACTCATCAATGATTCAAACATAACCCAAACATAAATACTTAGACTATTAAAGAAGAACATAAAAACTCATCAATGATTACAAGAATATTCTAAACAACAACACAAAATCAAGACCTCCTTTGCATTCACACAAAACCCAAACATGTCAGAATCGTATTATTAAAGCAACATATACAGTAGACATTAGTTGGAAGACTTACTTGGATGGACGGACAACTATAGACTACAAAGAAGAAGGATGAGTGACACTCTTTAACAAAAAATATGATCTGCGAAAAAGAATATTTCGTATTTAATATATTACACTTGTTCAATAGTTTTGTTATATTTTAAATATATTAAAACAAGCAAATCAGAAAATAAGGCAATTTTCTCAGCATCAAAATCCTCATGGAATGGAAAATCTCCTGAACTGTTTTGATGGCAATCTGAGCTTAGCTATTCATCTTCCTGTCTCATATGTTTTGATCAGTCTATGTCTTGTAATAGCTAGTCTTATGAGTGTTTGACCTAATCTTATCCTCGATTTTGAATTATACTGCTAATTTGAGACAAAACCAACAAGTCAACTGTGAATTCAGTCTACACCACTTGAAAGAATAAAAAAGCTAAGTTATTACCACCTAAGGAGAGAACAATGAAAACAATTGAAGTAACCTTTCTCTAATTTCTCTTGAACCAATAACACCCCTAAAGCATGTCATATCCCTAAGTAGCCTGAGGACTAAGTAGTTGAAATTTTAACATTACAAGAACAAGTGAACCAATTGTTACAAAGGTAATAAACAAATAAAAGGAACCAACCCCACATCTAGGAACCACTGTTAGAAGAAAAAACTTTCATACTTTACAATCCTACACCCCAAGCCTATACTTTTTAACTACCACCATGAGGAACCTCATTAACATTTTATAATTCTATGCCTCATACATTTAGTAAATCTCAAGCCTTAACATCAACAAAGACAAAAGCCATATGCTAATCTTAATATGATCAAAAGCCACAAGTTTAATAGCTCTCCACTATCTATAGTTCGAAGATAAAAAATCTCCCATTCATATATCAAGGAATTTCTATCTCAACCAAAAGGCCAACATATGATGATTTTCAAGCCTTGTTTGATATGTTTCATAGGAGAACTGGTCACTAGTGTAATAAAAACTTGACTTATGCAAGGGGGATATAATTCTTCAAATATATAATAAACAATCTACATATCTATTGGATCTTGCATATAGTACTACCAAAGAACCTCACAAACGACGTTTGAGAGAATGATGAGAAACTTTCTATGGACTAGGGATGCTTATAAAAAACCTTATGCCAAAGTCATTAGACTGATATTAGAGTGCTTAGAATAAGGAGGATGACTAGGAGTATGGCCAATACAAATCACCAATCAAGTGTTGGAGACTCCTCATAAATAAGTAAACTATTTAGGTGTGATGAGTTCACTCACACTACTTAGAGAATCAATGCCTATAGAAAATCAAGTTAAGGTTTGACTCTTTTTGGACCATAATGTGAATATTTAAGCCAAGGGAAAAGTTATATTGGAAAATTAAGCATAAAAATAGCAGTGGATGAATTATATGACTTTACTTCGATAATTAAAGTGAAAAAGGTCCTTTGTACCTATTACTTGAAGCATTTCACTTAAGGCACATGTTAAACCTTAAAGCTAAGCTCAAAGAACTTATACAAGGCAATGAATGACATATTAAGTTCCAAGGCTTATCTATTATTTAAGAAAATCTATCTAGAAACAACCTAAACTAATATATAAAGGATAACATTGGGTGGCAAAGACTTGCATATGGATTATTCACTAGTAATTCTTGCTACTAAGTGTTTATGAATCAAGCAACTAGGTGAAATGGAGTAAGCTAATGTGGTTTAAGAAAATTCCCTTAAGATATAAAACTAAGTAAATAGAGTAAGCTAATGCGGTTCAAGCAACTTCCCCTAAGATATAAAATAAAGTAAATGGAGTAAACTAATGTGGTTCAAGCAAATTCAAGCAAATGGAGTAAGCTAACGTACTTTTATTAAACTAGATTGGCACAACCTGTAATGTCTCCTTTGTTTCCTTTCAAGACTTATCAATGAATTATGTTACATTTTCAAAAAAATCCCCTAAGATATCCTTTATCTTATAGCTTTCCATCTAAAATAGGCTAAACATTTTAAATAGAATCAAAGGTTTTTAAAGCACAAATTCAATATACAAGCTATATAATATAAAGCATGAGTAAATATAGTATCTCTTCTTTAGGTGTAACTGCACAAAAAGGTTATGGCTAAGAATTCAAAAATCGTGTAATCATTAATACAATTAAGAGGATTAGGAGAAAATAACGTCATTCGAAAGACATCATCAGAAAGAAGAGGATTACAATATTTTTAAGATTACCCTCGGATTTGGTACCTATAATGGCATACATAAACATTCTAATTATATGCATTCTCATAAGGTACTTTTTGACAATTAGTGGTGCATCTAATTTTGTAATCATGCTTTGCCCAAAAATGGACTGTTGAAGCACTTCAAAATTTTATGAGCAATTGTTTAAAAAGATGTAAAAAATATCTCGTAAATCATCTAAATATCAATTTTTACATATTTCATCTATAGCATCAACAAAATATTAACGACCAACACCTTATAAACTAAATTATTCGATTCTTTAAAATTTAGAGACTTAATTAAAAATTTTAAAAAGTTAATCACTTAAATATAAATTATACTTACACCTCTCCATAGTCACTACATAATTTCCTCGTATCACATTAGCATCTTTTGCTTTCTTACAAAATACCACCTCCATTTCTTTTCAGAGCAATTTTTTGATGACAGATGCCAAATTTCTCGTGGAATTTTGTTTTATCAAATTTTGGTTATAGTTTGAGACACATAAAGCACACGATGCATATCCTATGGCTATTGTTAACTAACCTATCTACATATAATAGTTCAAGATGAATATCCTCATATCACAACCACTATCTATTACTTCAAAGTTACCGTAGTTTCATACTCATGCTCCATACGTACATTCAATCATTCAAATATAACTTCAAACGAACCAAAGAAAAATAACTCACTGTCAACACATTTACAGAACCACGTTCACATTTACAGAACCAAAGAGAAGTAATGAACCTACAATTATGACATTTACCTCTAAAATTTACCGATGAAATTTACTGTTGATAAAAAAAGCGAGAATGCTTGACAGATTAAATAAGTTTTTAATTTATCGACGGAAACACATTCCATCGGTAAACTCAAAACTTATTTAATCTGCTAAGCATTCCCGCTTTTTTTACCAATGGAAATTTTCTATCGTCGCTATATTCCGTCAGAAAATTTGCCGAGATGATTTCCCTCTATATTTACCAAAGGATATTTTTCCGATGCAAATTCAAGCTTTTCCCAACAATTTGAGTAAATTGTAGATTTTTCTTTTTTACAATTAACACATGTCATAGTAAAATTTGTGTTATATTCAATTCAATTTGCCCTTGTCAATCTTTTCTTTGTTAGAATACCATGTGAATTTTTCCTATTGAATTTATACGAGTTTCGTCTTCTTTCCGAGATTACAAATTATTGTTATAATAGTTTTTATCTGTTATTTTTAAAAGAGGTGGAAATCATCTTCACGACAATTCTAATCAAACTTAATATTATGTATTCTCTAGATTTCTGAACATAAGAAAAATAATTTAACAAAAAGGATTATTAGGTGGACATGTGGTGTTTACCCTGCGTTTGGATAGTATCTCCGGGGACGGGGACAGTAGACAGGACCAAAAAATTCTGCCCCCGTGAGCGTTTGCTTCGTGTCTCCGGATTTATGTCCCCTGTCTTCGGAAGACAGGGACATGAATTCCTGTCCCTCCCAAAAAGGGAGGACAGGGACAACATGTCCCTGTCTCCGCGACTTGACCATCTGCTCTTTACTCATTTGCCCTACACGACTCCAGCAAAAGCAACCCTTTTTGGGAGCAACCCTACAACTAGCTTCGGCAACCGACTTCAGCAACCCATCCAAATCAGCCCCGAAATTTCAACCCATCCACCGTCCTCCACTGCACCTTCTCCTGCATTTTCTTCACCGACCACCCATATTCTCAACCCACAACCACAACCAACTTACCGCCCACATGCCGAAGGAGGAGCAGCTCGAGGATGCGCCATCGGAGAAGGGGTTGGAGTTGCGATTTTTCGACGCCCTTCATCGTCGGATCTGGCGAAGGGGATGCCCGCAACCCTTCCGCCCGGCGCCTAGCTTGCTTTATCGCCGACTGTTGTAGCGCCGCCTGTCCCTGCGACGGTGAATGCTCCACCAACGTCCCCTGTTGCTGCTGTTGGAGGTCGCACACACGAAGGAGGCTGCACTTTGGGGGACTGCCGCACGTGAAGAAGCTCCCCCTCTTGGACCTGGCCTTGGCCTTGACAACAAATAATAATAATAATAATAATATAATGTTAATAATAATTAAACATAATAATGATTAATTTGAATAAATTGT
>JAOTAX010000002.1:5626986-5650395 GCA_025629825.1 Erythroxylum guanchezii
ACAAAGGTGATGTGAAAGCCTTTGTGGTGAAGAAGCTTAGCTAGCTTTAGCATGGGGTTTATGTGCCCTTGTGCTGGCACTGGGACGCAGACTGCATGAGGACGGAATCTTTCTTCTGCCATAGACACCATCTGTGGCTGCATTATCGCTGACCTGAAAGAATTGACCTAATGAAAACAGGATAGGTTTGTAGCTAAATAGGCCTATACCCAGTAGTGAACAATTTGTCCACGACTGACTTTGTTTATTATTTCCCCACTATTTTTGAATCGACCGCCTTCTTTTTTGACTTTGGTCCCGTCAGGAAAAAATCTCTCACGTCTCTCTAGTTTCTTTCCGTTCGCCCGTTCCTAGATGGAGACTCGGTCGTCCTTGTAAGCAGCTTCTTTTCTTTTCTTTTTTGCTTGCGTGGAGTGTAGACAAAGCTTACAAAGCAAATTGATTTTTGACAAGTCAGCGACAATTGTCCTTCACATGCGGTTCGGCTTCAATCGGTCGTTTTCTGAGTTCTGTACCAGTTCATTCAGATTGAAATTGTTTTGCTGTAGTAAAGTTTAGTTTTTATTTTTTTATTTTTAAATAAAAACAAATCTTGTTTAATTATTCATATCAATATAGCTTAAATATAAAAATACTTTAAATTTGATTAATTTCTTAAACAATATTTATTAATAAAAGTATTTTATTTTATTAAAAAAATATTTTTAAAAAATCAATGTTTAGTTCAAATATATTTTAATTATTAAATTATATTTTTATTTGAATTATATATTTTTTTAAGATATTTTAGATTTAATTATATTCATTAATAATTCTTTAATTAATTTTACTTAATTTAATTTCTAAAATTAAATAAATTATTTAATTCATTTTAATTATTCATAATTTTAATTAATTAAATATGATATTAAATTAAATTATTCATAATTCTTACTAATAATTACTATATTAAATATATATTTAGTTAATGTGATTATTAAAATCAAAAGCCAAACAAAGAGTTTTTTAACTAAATTTTAAGAAAAAATTAAATAAAAACAAACAATCCATTAGTAATCAAAATTTCCTTAACAACTTTCACTTTTTAGGCCCCGTTTGGTTAGCAGGAAAGTAAAGTAAATTTGGAATATAATTCTTCAGAAAATAAATCTATGGAAAGTAAAAATATTCACATGTTTAGATACTTATAGAAGAATTTTAATAGGAGAATTGGGTGGATTCTTTTTTTTGTAAATAAATTAGGTGGATTCTTATTATAGTGTTTGGTATGCAACAGTATTTCATGAAATGTAACTTAATTTTGACTTGTGTTTATAATTATATCCTTACAAACTGAATAAAAATTGAAATCGTTAAGTAAAGAAAAATATGAACCTGAAGATTGTCGATTGAAACTTCTTAATAAAAATATTCAAAATCCTACTACGGGAGAATAATAAGAAAAGTTGAAAACAGTATTATGAATATCGGTACGTACCGGACCAAAATCGGTACGAAACAAAGAGTGGGTTGTACCGGGTTTAAATACCGGACGGTACCGGTATGTACTGGCCGGTATCCAAAATAAAAGCCGATACCAAAAATTTTAAAAAATAAGGGGATTGTTTTTGGGAAATTTGAAAATTTTAATACCGACCAAATATGAACCAATACAGAAAATTTTAAAAAATAGGGGGCTTTTTTGCATTTTTTTTTAAATTTAAAATTTCCCTCCTTCCCTCTTATCTCTCCTTGCCCCTTTTTCTTTCAAAGTTTTTTTAATTAGTGATTTTATTTATTTTAATTTTTATAATTATTGTGAATTTTTAATTTTTTTAAAATGATAATAAATATTTTTATTACTAATAATAATTATAACTTAAATAAAACTTAAAAATAAATTATTTTATTTAAATTTATTTTAATATTTTATAAAATATTTATTAATACTTTATTTATAAACTAATATTTATTATATATATTTTTAATTATTAAATCAGAATTTATTTGAAATTTATATATTTTAAAAATATATATTAAATTTTAATATATTTATTAATAATTATTAAATTAAAAATTAAATTCAAATTGTCATTATTATTTATTATTATGATTTTTTGAGACAGGGTTTTATAAAAAAGTTGTCCTATAGTTGAAAGAGAAAGAAGGGTAAAATTGGCTAGTATATTTTTTAGATTAAATTCTTGTGAAAAGTGATATAAATACTAAGGGACTGTTGGGATTTAGAATTCAAGTAGAGTGCTACTACTTTTTCTAGATTACAAAAGTTTTTACTTTTCTAACTACTAAAAAAAATGAACCAAACGTGATAATATAAATTTTTTTAAAAAAATTAATTTTCCAAGTAAGAATTCATATCAACGAACAAGGTTAATGTTATTTGGTTGTGTGTAATCAGATTTTTACTTATTTTCACGTATATTTAGCTAATATTATACTTTCTAGGTATCACGTGTTGGAAACTCAACAAGAAGCCTATTGTTTGTAACTGTTTGGGCTTTTTATGCACACTCACTTCCATGGCCCCCTTGCGCAATGAGAACAGTCAAAGACCAATCCTTGAGAAGACCCCTCCGTAGCCCTTTCTGTGGATATTTCTTTGGAATTTTCCAAATAGTTTGTCTTCGTGTTCAATAAGAGCATCTACATTCTAGGTTTTATTCTCTTTCATACTTCAATTTTTCTGTAATCATACTTTAATTAGAATCTAATACGAGCTTTTAATCTTTAATTAATAAAATCTTCATATTATATGAAAGAAAAAGATTATAATTTACTAAATTCGAGAAATATTACAAATAATCCTAAATATTGTCATATCAAGTAATAAATAGAGTTTAAATTTAAGTAATTTTATCTGGAATAGCCTCAAATAATATATGTTTACTCACAATAAATCCACATAATAGCTATTTTTTTAAAGTTAATTATCAAAAGATCTCAAATTTATTTAACTTTTTAATACTAGCTCAAAATTTTAAAACAATACTATAACGTTCTAACTTTCAATTTTAAACAAAAAAATTAATGTTAAGTTCATTGTTAACATGAAAAATATGAAAAGTCATGCTAAGAATTTTTTATATTTTTAATTATAAAATAGTAAAATTTACACTTGAAACAAATACAATATATGACAGTTATGCGATAAAAATATTAGTCTGATGTAGTTTGTAACGTTATTTAAACTAATAAATAATTTAATATCTTATTATTGTTACTAAAATTGAAAATTAAAATATTTTAGTATTATTTTTTTAATTCGACTTATCTTTACAAAATTAAGTAAAATTTAGATTTATTTTACAATTAACCTTTTCTTGTACTTGTTTTTAGGGCCTCATAGGATCCTGGACATCCCTTTACACCTTAGAACTATAGCAACCACGTAACGAGAATTTGTATCCATGAACCACCATTCTAGTCAAGAACTAAAACTGAATTGCTAATTAGACGTTTCTTGCTCGTACTGATTAACGTGGACGCTCTGAAGTGGTCTGAGAAGTGTAAAATGCTCCCTGGTTTTCTAATTCTCAACTGTCACCATTACCAAGGTATCATTTAGAAAAGCTACACGAAACCCTTCAGAAATCTATATATGTAATTTGCCATCGCACAAATTTAGATAAGTGGAGACGCAGTATCCTCGACAAACTCTAGCTCAAGCCCATCAAATGTTGGCGGTAAAGGTCCATGTCCAGAGCCGAATGCCTTGATGTGATCTTTGAGAGATCTCTTGTGCTTGAAGTCGGAACCGCAAATGCAAAGCCAACGTTTGCCACAGTTTTTCTCGTGGGTGCGCCAATCACCTTTCACGGCCAAGAATTTCCCACACTTGCGACACATGAAAGGCTTCATTCCGTGCTTTCTCTTGTAATGAGTCTGCAGAGTTCGAAAATCTTTCAGAGGCTTGGCTTTCGGTTGTTCTATATTGTTCTTGCAACCCTCTTCACAGCAGTAACATGGAATGCTCAGCATGGCTCGTGGCTGTGTTCCCTTCAACGATTCAGGCCCTCTTCGGTACTGTGATCCATGACCCCACATGTGCATCTGCCATATATAAATCAACATTACACGTCAAAACCAACGTAGAACTTAGAAGCAACAAATTTGCGATTGGAACTTGATGAACCTGAAGATTGTTGTAGCGATTGAAAGTTTTGAGGCAGATATGACAAGAAAAATGTGTAAAACCGATGAGAATCTGTTCAGGAGTTGGTATCCAGTATTGTCTGGGTGATATTTCTAGATTATGAACACCCAAAACCGATGTATTTATTGAACAATCGGGAAGTCCAATATGTAAGGCCACTGTGACATCCTCTTTGTCGTCAGGATCGTTAACTAATGAGCTTAGTAATGGCATAGGTTCAATTTCGGGAGAAGTATGATTAGTGCCTGGAAAGAGATCAAGTGGTTGCAAAATTTCAGTTTGAGTAGTGAACGAAGAAGCTAACGAGGGACAACCTGAGCTGCATGAAACATCTGAAGGCTCCATGTTATTACACTAGCAGCACACTAACATATATGAATGGTGAAGTAGAGTATTGAATTTGCAGGTTTTAATTTATAGGGGATAAATAATAATATTCCAAGGTCTGGACGAGACAAGGGAAAAGGAGTAGAGGCCTGGTATAGCTGGAGAATAATTTAGTTGAGTGAAAATAACCTTTGTCATGGGGCTCATTACTCTACCCTGAATCTATCTCATTTCCACATTTGATACGATAACGAAGTGACCTTAATTTCTGTGGACCATAGTTTCTGAATATGGCAAAAAATAGAGTACAGGTGTATAAGAATCTAAGGCTCGCATACACATATTTGGCAGCCATTGACAATGGATGCTGTTGCTTGCTCGAGAGAGAGAGAGAAAACTTGAGAGGGATTGTATACAGGACGGTGGTGATTAGTTCCAGTCCTGGACGAGCGTGTGGACCTATCATATTTATTCAACACAGTAAATAAATCTTGTTTTTATTGACTAATTTGGTTAAAACTATAATAAATAACGCCTACATACATTGATCACGAAGAAGTTTCAGTTCCTATGTTCTTGTGTAGAGGTTAAGTTACGCTGGTGGTGTATACCCGCGCGAGGATCAATACTTGTATTTGTTGTGCAAAAGTACAGCATGCATGCCTAAAGACATTCCTGGAACACTCAACATCATGGCATTGCTTTGAACATGTTGTGCTAGAATCAAGAAGCTATATCGAACTTATTGAGCCTTTTTCCTTGCGAGGACGAAATTGGACACCGGAGAGAGAGATAATAAAGGAAAAGGATCATTAGTGGAATGAACTAAAAGCGCCAACTTGATCAATTGCAAGAAAGAAAGTGTCTAAATGCTTAACTATGATGATTCTGATTATCCTGAATTAAGCAGGAGGGAATAAATTAATCAGAAGTAATATAATGAATTAACTGTGACATAATTTTAATCTATGTATAGTAAGCTCCATTTGTACTTTAACTAATGGAAATTTTGAATATCCGAATCGGTATACTTCCAATTAGATGACTAAACCCGATTAATTAGTAGCTCTGATAAAAAATAAATATTTTTGAACCATAATTAAGTAGACATAATTGATCTGAATTTATAATCAAAACGGACCAACATGTATCAATATAAGAAATACTAATATTAAGTATGTCTTCCGAATTTAATTCCCTATTTAATACTTAATTTTCTTATCTTGTTCATACTTCATAACAATTGTATTAATCCGACTCACTTTCAAATTCTTCAAGATTAAGAATAATTAAAATGAAATTAATACATATAAACAAAACAGAATATTCTTTTCTTTTCGTTTTTTCTGATTAGTTTTTTGGGCAATTATTTTAATAAATGAAGGATCAGCAAGAAAAAGAAAGAAAAAAAGGAGGTTATATGGGAACAAGTCCACATGTTTTGGTGCCGTAGCGCTGTGGTGGAGAAGCAGTCTCTTTGAAGCAGTAGTGACCACATAAAGGCTACAGCTTTTGGACCAACAAAATACGCCAAAGGCTGAGGGAAAAGGGTCAGGTGGGAGATAAAATGCGAGAACTGAAGAGCAAGAATTTGACAAAGATTATACAAATTATGTCACCAAATCATGTGTATATTGATCAGTTCTTCTCTTAGTATTAGGTTTTCGGACTTTCTGATGTCACTGCACCAGCTTCGGTTTCCGATGTAGCCTGCGGCGTGGCCTGTGAATCTGAACCCAAACACCACCACATTAACATCTGCCAATTAACTCGTGTATACATGAAGGTAACATCTGAACGCTTGACATATATATAAAGAAACACGTGTTTTTAAAAGTAATATTTTAACAGAACACAAAGTTTATATTAGCGTCACGTCAATCTATAGATTAACACTAACACGTATTCAAACAGAAGAGGTAAAGATCATCTTTCGTTAATCAGGATTTAGTTCAACAGATATGCAATACATGACGAGTATACGATTGCCAATTACGAGTTGTATATACTTAAAAAGAGAAGATAATGTATGCATAGTTTATAGCAAACATGGGGACTCAGGTGGGCCACTGAACAAGTTGACTGCATCTTCAGAATCAGCCATCATCTTGATACTGAAACCACATGCAGTCACTATTTCACGTACACATATGTATACAATGCTTCTCTGTCATCACTTCACACTATTGAGTATTGACCCATTATCTGGGTCACTGCAATAGCCAGACAGCTCATCCACATGGTTGAGCTTGCCATGCGGCCCCCCTAGGCCTCATTCATATTATGCTATACTTTATATGTGTTCCAACAAGTTTATGCATTGTTAATGTGAAGCCTAAAGACCAATGTGATAATTATTTAGTTACCTGTAGAAGAAGGGAAGGATTGTCTTGTGGTGGGTGATTGCTGTTGTTGAAGAGGTTGTGGAGGGAATGTAGGAGTAAAAGAGCCCTCCATGGAACCTGGGTAGTAAATATAAGAGGGACCAAGTACCTGTTGAGGAGATTGATGAGTTGTAGAGAGCAATCCTCTTGGGGGATGCATAGAATAGCCATAATAGTATGGCGAGGCCATCGTGGAGGAGGAGGATGCACCGTAGAGTTGTTGATAGTACTGAGGCTGTTGAACTTGTGGGTTGTAGACAACCTAAAAAACCAATCAAAATTATGATGTTACCAGTAATTTTGTTTTCCTATTACAAACAAAGAATTTAACAGAGAAGGAGACAGACAGACAGACCTGGTGGTACCCATAGTCAGATGAGTAGGGTGGATACCTGCAAAAGTGGAATCAATTAAATTTAGGTGTAGAGTATAGAAGAAGAGCGAAATAGTTATTTCAGAATCTACTTCCTCTGCCATTTGGGACCTGCCCTGAAGCAGCTGTTACCAACAGATAATGGTGGTTATGGTGGATACTATTAGGAGTCCGGATACCATGAAAACCGATGTGATGCCCAACTCTTCTGAAATGTTCCAACATTAAGTCGAATCTTCCATATCATACGGAGGAAGTGAATTTTTAAACTTTATTTAGTGGTCCGCAATCATACAACGTGGCCCACAATTCTTAGTCTACTAGCTACTAACAGAGCACAACATTTCGACTATGTCATTGTGTCGTTGCCTTATTCGTCCAAAGGAGCAAGGATATAGTACCTCCAAATGCACTCGTGGCTTTGGTAGAAATCTATCCTTTTTTTTATTGGGAAAGTGTTAGACCTAACATTGTTTATGGAAAACATTGTTAGAGGCTAACTCGTTCATGCCCCAAGCGGGTTGAGAATACGAGGCCTAGTGAAGACAACCATAGGGGCATCTATTTGACTAGAACCTTGGTTTTGACTAAGAGGACTGTTCGTAAATGCACTGTACTGTGCGTTACAATGTACAGTAGCACATTTTTCACATCGGACTAAGTGCCACAGGACCAGCGACCAGCGACATGGATTGGACGATGGCCCCATTGGGAAATTACTCTTTCTACTCGAAGTTTCAATTCATTTCAACCCTTCGCACTTGGTTTTATCATAAGCTTGTGCATATGATTTTCCTCCAAAATCATGAACTATAACATCAAAATAAAATAAATTAGAAGGTATCATTATAACCTAGGTAATTCCCAAGGTGAGCTGACCCCTGCATCAGTGAGTAGGTAAGGTCGAGTAGCTGTCAATGATCATGTCTAAGCTTGTGCTGTTGTGCACTTCATGAGGGAGCATTGCATTCCCCACCATTTTATTAATTTATTTTCGTATTGTTTTGCTTTGGTGACAACCGATACAAAGTCATATATACGATATTGGTTTACTGGCTGACAACTACTGTACTCAGGGACAAAACTGAAACATAGAAAAACGCGTTATTTCTTTGCCACTTTAAGATGGTATGGACCATTTCCTACAAGTAAATGTGTAAGCTTACTAGCTTGTGTCAAACAGAAAGTAACTACTAACCCGTAATTTGGATACATGACAGGTGGCGGTAGGGGCGGTTGGGGTGGTGGGGGTGGAGGAATTGACGTCGCCGCTCCTCTATACGACGGTACACCCTGTGAGGTACTCCCCTCGAACATAACATTTCCACCTTGTGACCTTCCTGTATAAACAACAATCACATTCGGAAAAAAGTTATTACACACATTGTACAGTATGGCCTTCTTGGTTTTAATTTAAATACCACATTGTTTTCTTTCTTGGCCTATATTTAATGAAGTGTCAGAAGGCATAACTGATTGGACCTCGTGGAGGCGAAGGTCTTGGCCGTCCAAGTGAAGCGATATTGCAATTTGCTCTTCGTCCATCAATCATGGGGCTTGGATCAGCACAAGCCCTTCGAGCTGATTCAGGGTCACGAAACGTAACCTATATATTTGTATATGATCAATCAAAAGAAGGCCTTGACTTCCAGCAGCAATGTACAATAAATTTCAAGAACTTGTCATAAAGATGAAGAACTGAACTTACGAATCCATATCCTTTAGACTTTCCTGTGTTTTTATCAGTGATGATCACGGCCTCAAGAATCTCTCCAAACTGCTCAAAGTATCTGCGCATTTCTTCAGTTGGGGTCTCCCATGCTAATCCTCCAACAAACACTTTAGTAAACGTGGTGTCTCCGAACTGAGATCGATAATGTGGATAAGCCATGGCATGCAAATGACCAAAATCACAATCGAATATCCTTCTTCATGCATGAATTTTCAATATATCACTCGTATAGCCATATCCGCTGCACCTTTTTCCAACCCCATCGCTTCCACAAACACTTGTGCTTGGCATGCGTGCCTGTACCCTCTAATCTAGCACCATTCCCTTATCTTTCCTCACGATCACACCATAAAAAAACTACTTCAAGAGATTTGAGAACACGAAAGTGACTGATTGAGATAGTTTATGATGTTTTTAACAGACGTTGCGGATTGGTTAATTAAAAAAGAGACAGAGCAAAAAGGGTTGGCCTAGAGAGAGAAGCATCCGACAGCTGCAAACTCTTATTTGCTGTCTAGGAAAAAGATGATAGAGAGAGAGTGATAAACAGAGAGAAGAGACAGAGAGAGAGAGAGAGAGAGAACGAGTTGGCTTTGTATATCAAATAGACAGCTGCGTAAATAAGCACTTGGAACCTGTCCTCTCTGTCACAGAGTTAATATGATCCCCCACTCCGATGAATAATAATCCTTTCCAATCTTTAGTTTTCCACTTTGGTCACTGGTCTTGGTGGTCCTAAAACATTTTTGAGTTTTAAACCTGCCGTTGAATTTTTCACTAACAATAATAAATTCACCTTAGAACAATATTGTCTAGGCAAATAGAGTATGAACGATTGTACTGAAAAATTACACCTGGTAAATTTCTAAGAAAGACTGAAGGGGTCACAAACGATATCACTTAAAACTCAACCTTTTAAACTTAATTTTTTAGGCATATAATTTAATCGCACAATAATTTACTACAACAACTAAATCTGCCAATAATTATTAAATAGACAAATAAAGAAAATCATAATTTAACGAGATTCCACCAATTATGCCTATTTCATCGAACACTATTAAATTAATATTTTACTATTTTAAGGAAATAATACAAGTGAAATATTATAAAATGAGATAAGGAATTTTTGTCTTAGGGAAAAACAATTTTGGGATGATCAAAAACTAAAAGGAGGAGGGTTGTTTTATAAGTAAAATAACCTCCCACAAATCTATAATTTCTCAATGTGAGATTATGGGATGAGTCACGATTTTTTTTTTTTGAGAATTTAAAAAAATTCATTGAATGAAGAAGGGTTACAATCTGAAAGAGAGTCCAAAAGAAAAATTCATCTTGCAAACAAGCAGCAAGCAGAACAAAAACGACAGCGTTTGGGAATTGCAAGTAAAAGACTAAAGAAAGGAGAAACGACTGAAGCGGTATCGTTGGGGCCACGGCAGAAAACTAGGGTAAAATTACCCCAAGCTTTCTCGAGACTTCGAAAATAAATCCCTAATTCGGCATCAATTCAACGACCCAGAGGAGATGAGTCAGGCGATGGAGAGGCGCATCAGAGTGCGAGTGATTTGCAGGTAAGATCCCTGACCCCGATTAAGGGAATCTGGGAGTGGCATGTCAGTGATACTCTTTGTGATTCTTAGGTTTACAGACTTGCGAAAATCTGGACCAAGCGATCCCACTGAGAGTCCTGAGAACTGAGCTACGACCGGCGATTACCACTGCAGAGAGGCGGAGCAATGGTGGACTGAGACAAACCAGGTAAGCCTTTGACTTGGGAAAGGGCTATTGTTGGGTTCCCCTAGGATGGGGATCTGGTGGGTAAAATTAGATTCTGAATAGCCTTGTGTGTGTGATGACTGGTAGCACCTAGATCCTCCAGATATACGCCATTCGCCTGCTACATTTGAGATGTAACTGATTGACAATCAGTTGCTCCCGAATGGAAGTGGTGATGGTCTCTGTTAGAGAAGTCATGGTTGTTGTCCGGTTCAGAAAACATCTGCCATTTCTTTCTTGCCAGATGGTCTGAGCACATGTGCCCATCGATAGAAGAACGATGTCCTTGTCTGGTTGGGTCTGGGGCAGATGTGGGATCGTTTGCATAATATCTAGGATTCTCCAGGCATTGAGGTCTGGGGCACTGATATTAGAGATTGTGAACCAGATTGTCCTGGAGAAGCCACACTCAAAAAAGAGGTGGTCTCTGCTCTCATTCGCGGTATGACAGAAAACACAATAGAGAGTGACAAAAATGGGAGTCTATCCATAGTGCTCAGCCGGTTCCTCATAAGTAGCCACAGAAAAAAGTTAACATTAGGTCTGAGAGTAGCATTCCATACCATATTTGCCCATGCAACTCTATTATCTGGCCTAATCATGAAGTCCCTAATTTTCCTAGGGGTAAGCTCCGAAACTGGGATGCCTCGCCAAAGATACTTGTCCCTTTTCCCTGGGCAGGGGGGGGGGGGGGAATGGAAAGACTAGATTGCTCAGCCGTGGAGAGAGTCCATCTTCCAATAGAGATGATAGCTTGAAGTTTAGCCTCCTTAGGGATTCGATGTAATAGGGATAGGGCCAATCTATTTAAAATAAGTGGGCCATTACCTGTCCAATTATCAAACCAGAGAGAGAGCTGATCTCCCTCCCCTATTTGACACGTGATGTGTTGGCATATTTCCCCCCTCAAACCAAGCAATTGGTTAAAAAACCAAATGTAGCCAGGTTTAGGAGTGAGGGACCAAGAGCTCCTGCCTTTCAATAAATAAGTGTGCATCCATTTGACCCATAAGGATTCCTGATCATGTAAAAGCCGCCAGATTCTTTTGGACATGAGGATACGGTTTTTAGTACTTAAGGAGTCAATCCCCAATCCCCCTTCTGCTTTGGGTTGACAAATGGAATGCCATGCAACCTTTGCCATCCCTTTGTCTCCATGCTTAGTCCCCCACAGAAATTGCTTCATCAGCTTTTCTAAAGTTTTAGATAGGCCCTTGGAAAGGAAAAGATAAGAACTCCAGTAAGTGCTCATAGATAAAATAACGGATTTGATAAGCTGGAGTTTACCCTCATAGAAAAGGGCTTTATTGGTCCACATTCCCAATGTTTTCTGAAGTTTTTCTACGAGGGGAAGGCATTCACAAAATCAAAGTCTCTTAGAAGAGATAGGAATCCCCAAGTAGTGAATAGGGGGATGTTTAATTTCCATTCCTGTGGCAAGAGCTATGGCATTTGAACAATGTGAAGCACTTCGAGAGAGAACAATGAAACTGTTGTGTAGGTTTGTACCTAAACCAGACATTTCCTGAAACTGATCAAGGGTAGCCAGCAGTAGAGAAACCGAGGGCATATTAGCATGGCAGAGGAGAATAAGATCATCTGCAAACCATAAGTTAGTTAGTGAAACCCGTTTGCATTTGGAGTGAAATCTGAACCTTGGTTCCCGAGAGATGTTGTATTTAAGCAATTGAGTATGGACTTCCATGCATATGAGGAATAGATAGGGGGAGAGGGGGTCCCCTTGCCTTAGGCCTTTGCTTCCCTTAAACAATCTAGTAGGGCTCCCATTGACTAAGATCCCATAGGAAACAGTAGATATGCATTGGTTGATCCAAGTAATGAGCTTGGAAGGAAAGTTCATTTCCTGCATAACCGTTAGAAGAAATCCCCATTGAACACTATCAAAAGCCTTCTTGAGGTCTACCTTTATGGTACAGTTTTGGGGGGACCTTTTGCAAATATACCCTTTTAGAAGTTCCTGAACCAATAATATATTGTCTCCAATATCTCTACCTGCCATGAATGTGCCTTGATTCTCACTAATGAGGAACTTCAGAACTCCCTTCATTCGATTAGCCAGAATTTTGGCAATGATCTTGTAGAGGAAGTTAATACAAGAAATAGGCCTATAGTCAGTCTAGGAAACCGGGCCATTGGTTTTAGGGATAAGACAAAGGAAAGTCTTGTTGATTTCCTTGAGAAGAAGACCTTTTTCGAAAAATTCCTTCACTGCCTCCTTAATCATGCCACCTAGGCAATTCCAGGTTTTCTGATAGAAGAAACCATTTAAGCCATCCGGTCCAGGAGCTTTGGACCCATTCATGCTAAACACCACCTGATCAATTTCCTGGTCCGAGACAGGGCTAATCAAACTGGAAGTTTCCTGGTCAGGAATTTTGGAAGTCACAAAAAGGCTAGGGTCAAAATTCTGAAGAGGTGGGGGAGGCTGACCCTAGTAACTTACTGTAGAAAAGAAGAGCTTCCTTAGCGATCTCATCTTGCCCAAACACCTCCCTTCCATCCTCAGTGCAGATGGAGACAATTCTGTTATTATTCTTGCGGGCTAACAAGGTATTAAAGAAGAATTTAGAGCATCGGTCCCCATCCCTAATCCAAGAAATCCAAGATCTTTGTTTTATCAAAGAGTGTTGGTTGTCAACCACCTCCAGATAGTTCTTGATAGCCTCTTTTTCAGCTGTAGCTAAATTAACATCTAAAGGATTATCTGCCAGGGCCTGCTGTAAAGAATGAAGTTTGTTCCTAGTAAAATCAATAGCCTCGGTCAGGTTCTGCCCTCTCTTCACATTAAGGAGCTTCAATTCAGTTTTAATAGCCTTTAACTTCTGGATGCAAATATACTGCTTAGTCCCAAAACAATGAATATCCATGCCTCTCTGAATGGCCTCATGAAAACCCTCCAAATCAACCAGGAAATTATTGAATCTAAAAGGATGAGGTGGTTTAAGGGAAGAGAATAGATCCATGAGCTTGATAGGGGTGTGGTCTGAAATACCCGGACTTAGGAATTTGACATGGCTGAGGGGGAAGGAGGAGAGCCAATCTCCATTAACCATCAGTCTGTCCATCTTTTTCCGAATATTCCAATGGGTACTTTGCTTGTTGGACTAGGTAAAGTCGTAGCCCGAAGCCTTTAGATCCATCAGTTCCACATCCTGCACACAGTCATAAAGGTCTGTTTTGTAATTTCGAAGATTACAGTTACCTACAGCTTCAGATCTGTACAAGGTGGTATTTAGGTCTCCCCCAATCATCCACGGGGAATTGATTGTGGGCTTGATACTTCTAAGAAAGCTCCAAATGTCTGTTCTTTGAAAAGCAACATTGAGTCCATAGATGAAAGTAGCTAGAATCTCTTTGTTCTCCGATTTAAACCTGATTTTGGTGTGCATAAATTGAGAAGCAGCCTCCAGCACTTCTAACTTCACAAAAAACTCATCATAGGCAATCACAATCCTCCCATAAGCATGGTATTGATGATTAGAAATAATGGATCAGTTGCTGCCCAAGCAACCCAGTTTATTTAGATTCTCCTTTTTGATTTTAGTCTCCAACAAACAAAAAACCCAAGGTGTCTCCTGCTTCACAAAATCCTTTAAGGCACAAAGCTTAGAAGGATTATTTATTCCTCTCACATTTCAGATAACTACTGACATAATTAATTGGTATGGCCTTTGGAGCTCTTTCTACTGCTCCTAGTGCTTTTTCAAGAGATGGCTGGCTCCAAAGAATCTTGGTGATTTGGTTCTTGGGGTCTAGCAGCTTGTGCTGAACTACAATCATCCATGTTGTCCCCTAGATAGGTATCAGAATGAGTTGGTGCAATAGGAAGGTCTTCTATCCCTCTGTTCCCCATTGCGGGGAGGCTCTCAGCAGTTGAAGATTCACTCGGTTCACTTGAGTTGGCCTCTTCCGCCTTCGGATTGGTGGCTGAGCTTGAATCCTTTACTGTTTCTTTAAAGTCCGACTCCTTATGAGTAACTTCAAGTAAAGACTCCTTGGTTTCCAATAGGTGATCAGGTGCCTCATTCTCATTGGTCTGAATCCCCATCAATTCCCAATAGTCCCCTTTAATGAAAGTTTTACCAGTGGGTTGCCAAACCTTACCTTGGGATCTAAGGGAAGGTTTCCACTGATAGGTAACCATCACTCGATCCTCACGCAGCGAATTGCCATCAGCCAAGCGAAGGATAGGGATGCTATCCTTCAATTCCTTAGAAATGTCTATGCTCACACATAATCTTGCAAAACCAACGCGTTTCCTCAAAGCTGTATTTTCGTCCATGCAAAGTGGAGTTCCCAAATAGCTTGCAAGCATACTCAGCCCTTTGGTAGTCTAATATTCCAAAGGAATATTGTGAAAGTTAATCCATATGGGAAGATTCTTCATTTTGACTTTCTCAAGTGCCATGCCCGGTTGCCATAATTGGAGGAATAGGGGAAGTTGGGACACATGCCATGGCCCCTCTTCAATGATCTTTTGGGCTTCCGATTTAGAACCAAAAGTGAAAAGAATATTGTCCTCTTCCAAAAGCATAACCTCTAAGAGGCCTCTTCCAATCCAGTTCCGTTTTGCCCAAGCCTGAATAATCGGGAAACGGGCCTCTTCTCCATGAAGAAACCAACTAGAGTAGCTTCCCATGTTTTTGCTCCTAACTGTAGGTCCTCTAGGCTAGGGGCCACCAAAGTGCGTCCATCCTTCTCCACAGGAGGGCAGAAAACCAAGGAGGAATCTGCTTGGTCCCCAACCACTTGCTTCCATGAACGCTTAGCCATAGGAGCAGGATTCACAATAGCAGAAGCCACTCCGAGAGGGGTAGGAGAAGCCTTAGAAGAAGCAGGAAAAGGGATAGAGGATGAGGAGGGGTTGGAGGGAATGCTAGGGGGTTGTAATGAAGGGTTCAGAGAAGGGCTAGGGTTAGGTTTGGAGATTGGGGATGGGGATGGTTGTGGGGTTTGAGAGGATTTTAGAAATTTGGACAAGGGGGGGAAGTCTGACTCCATGTTCTCTGAAAATGCAGGTTCAGGGAGCAAAGAGAAGGAGGAGGACGGAGAATAAACAACAACAAGGAGACTGCTGCGGTTTCGGAAAGCAAAAAGAGAGGAGAAGAGAGGAAGCTGAAAGCAAAGAGCAAACAAAGAGGACAAACAAAGAGAAAGAGAAGGTAGACTCAGCAGAAGAAAGAGGAAGGTCCGGTGGCCGGAAACCCTAGAGAAGGAGAGCGACTCTCATGCTGGAGTTGCCAACAGAACCTTGTTAAAGCCCCGTGAGTCACGATATTTGACTACTCAATAAACCTCTACCTTGGCGAATTCCACTTTTTCAAATCTCTAATAAAACTTATCTTCAGTAGTGTCTTCAAATGTGCTTTACAACGCCTATCTTCAATTTTTAGCAATATTGATCAAGTCCAAACAATATTGGAACTTGACTGCAGTCATCACCTTTGTCAACTTATCAATACGATTCTCAGTAGTCTTGATCTTTTAGATTGTTACTCAACCTTCTTCCAAAACCTCTTGTACAAAGTGATAACGAACATCGATGTACTTCGTCCTTGCATGGTAAACTTGGTTCTTTGCCAAAAGAATAACATTCTGACTGTTTGAGTTTCCACCATCTTCTTCCATTTGAGGAAAACTCCCAACACTTCATTCTTAGTCTTCATAGTATACACCCATACTCTCTGAAAAAAAATCATCAACAAAGGTCACATAATAGTGTTTCCTCCCAAAGAAGTTATTTTGGAAGGTCCTCACACATCAGAGTGAACATAATTCAAAATACCCTTCGTATCATGGATTGCAGTGCTGAATTTTACTCTTGTATGCTTTCCTTTGACACAATGCTCACAGAAGTCTAATTTGTAAGCTCGAACTCCTTTTAACAATCCTTGATTTACTAATATCTTCAAAGATTTTTCACCTGCATGGCCTAAGCGTATATGTTACAATATGGCTACTTCTAACTCTTGATCATCATTAGAAGCTACTGTTGTTGTTTCAATAACTGCATTACCTTGGTAATAATACATGTTATTATTTCTTCGAATTCCTTTCATCACCATAAGTGCACTAAATATGACTTTCATTACTCCACTTGTTGCATTTATAGTGTAACCCTTTGATTATAAGACTCCCACATAAATGAGATTCACCGTCAATCTTAGCACGTATCTGACATCTGTTAAAGTCCTGGTTGTTTCATCGTGAATCCTCAAGCAAATTGAATCAATCTCATTTGTGGTGTAAGGATTGTCATTTGCTGCGTAGACAACTCCATCTTCTAGCTCTCTAAAATCAGAGTACCAATCCCGATTGGGAGATATGTAATGACTATAATATGAATCGAGCAGCCATGGACTAGAAGGGCTTATTGAGGATGTAACAACTAATGAAATATCTGAGTCTGCATCTTCACATTCAGCAACATTTGAATTTGCAATAGCCTTTTCCTTATCAGGTTTGTTTTTATTCTTCAGCTTTGGACAATCATTTTTTCAGTGCCCTTTTTCCAGACAAAAGGTACATTCCTCTTTGCTCAATTTGAGCCTCGACTTTGATCTCCCTTTTTCTCCTTTAGTCTGACTCTATGAATGACCTCTAACTACCAAAGCTTCTGCTTCTCCACTTGTACGTTCTTCCTTTGTCTTCCTTCTCAATTCATGATTGTACAAAGCAGTTGTAACTTCACTAAGAGACACATCAGCCTTCCCATAAAGTAGAGTAGTTTCAAGAAACTCAAACTCCTCATGAAGGGATACCAGCAACATCAAAGCAAGATCTTCATCTTCAAATGTCACATCCAAATCCATTAAATTAATAACTAACTAATTAAAACTGGTGATGTGATCATTTAGAGTGGTACTTGAAAAAATAAGAGAAATGAAACAGTCTCTTCTTCATATAGAGCTTATCTTGACTGCTTTTCTTTAAGAATTTTTCCTCCAACGCGTTCCATAATTATGGAATAGTTTATTTCGAGAAAGCATACTTTTGCTCTCTAAAAAGACATGATCGAATTATACCATATGCTAAACAATTTATAATCTTTTAATCCTACTCCTCAATATCATCTGTTTTTTTTTCTTCAATAGCAATGTCAAGACCTTGCTGAAAAAAAGCATTTTGAACCTCACTTTGCCACATGCCAAAATAACCCGTGCCATCAAAAATCTCCATTATATATCTTGCATTTTCATAGTAGTCCTTGCTAGAATAGATGAGGTAGAAGCTGTTGGTGTAGTCGTATCTTTAATTTATGTCATCTTTGCTACAATTTTTATTCAATAGTTGTCAATGCGGAATGTCAATAGCCCAAAAAAAATCTTTTCTGATGTAGAAGATCAGACCACGCTGCAACTATAGAGTATACTAAGAAGAAATTTTGGCTTTAATGCCAATTGTTATAGAACTAGAGTTAATTTTCATCAATAATAACAAATTCACTTTGAGCACTATGCCCTACATGAATAGAGTGTGAACGATTGTACTGAAAAATTACATCAGGTAAATCCTTAGAAAAGACTAGAGGGGTTATAAACTGTCCCACTTAAAACCTAACCTACAGAATTTTCCTAAACATGTAATTTAATAACACAATAATTCACTACAATTTCAACTGACAATAACTATTAAATAGACAAATAAAAAACATTAGAATTTAACAAGGTTTAGCCAATTATGCTTACTTCATTAAACAATACTAAATTAATATTTTACTATTTTAAGAAATAATACAAGTGAAGTATTATAAAAGAAGGGAAAGAATTTTATCTTAAGGAAAGATAATTTTGAGATGATCAAAAACTAAAAAGAGGATGCTTGTTTTATAAGTAAAACATCCTCCCACAAATCTATAATTTCTAATGTGGAATTGTGAGATGAGTCACAATATTTAACTACTCAAAAAAAACCTTGGTCACCATTTCGCTTACCTAGCTGTCCCCGCACTTGGTTCCAATGGTGGGGACTCTGCATGACCATTTTAAAACGGATTTGGGATAGAGTCGAGACCCCACTTGACGCATTTTGCTAATTCTCGAAATTAATACCTATGATTACTACACGAATGAGATGGTTTAAGGTTTTAATTGTTGTTTAACAACGAGAACAACTAGGAAACTACCATGCTCGGTTCGGTTTCATCCGTAGGATGAAACACACACACCTATGTCTTGAACCGGCCAATCAGATGTTTTTTTTCCTCATTATTTTATTACCACGATTGCCTCGTAAATAACCATGTTAACAGCTACTCTATTTTGGTGCATCCACGCGCATGATTAACATATTCTCTTAGGAACATGATCGCATGTTCGCAGGGCCCCTGATCATAAGCTGTTAAGAAACCAACTACAAAGTAGTTAAAATCTCAATAGCCAATCTCTAATATAATAAATAGGAGCCTGCGAAGAGAGCAAATCATGTGGCACTAATTAAGGTGTTGGGCGGCAACAAGCTTCGACAGAAACTGAACTACAAACTATAAATTTTCAAAGATTCTTCATTTTTCTCCAGCCATTAGTTCCTCGTTAATGATTAAATTATAAATTGTGATAAAATTCTATATCTTAAATCCATCTTTAAATTCGTACTTGGTGATTTAGATTAAAATAAGTATCTCTAAAGCTAACTTTGTGCCACTTGAAAGGCAAAGTGGCAGAAAGGTTCTTTCCGTGCATGTACCTTCCAAAATTCTTTTATTCTTTTTATAAATTCAACGTAGCAACAGTTCGGTACAATGCAATGGGCAGCAGGTGAAAGATAAGCACGAAATCAGAAACATTACTGTGAAAAGAGATGTAAATATGATCAACTGAAAAAAAAAGGGGGGGTTAGTATTGAATATTAAGTTATAATGGTTCTCTTATAATTGTTCACACGGTATTAAAAATGAAAAAAGGGGAAACGGCTGTTAGATAAAAATCAGGCTTCTTCGCAGGTCAATCATTAATAAAACCCAACCAATCCGGTTTGATTAGGGTTAATGGTAGACTATTATGTGGTCCCACTACCACAAATTAAAGAAATGTACTTAAGAAAAGCCAAATGGAGGGGAGTCGACTGTAGCGTGTAGGGACGAAGTCTGTGCATGCGACTTGGAAGGATTCTTCTGAAAATGGTTCCTCATTGGACAACGGACATGCAGGTTTGAGGTTTGCCCATTTGAAATTAACTAAAGTAAAATGCGACATTTGTAGATTTCCTGTAAATTGAGGCCACAGCCAGTGGCTGGGAGAGGCAGAAGCAGAAGCAGAAGCAGAAGAGAGAGATAGAGAGAGTGATTATGTAGGTTGTTGCCAGCGTTAGAGACGAGGAGACAGCTATAAGGACACATAGGTTTGTGAAAGCTGTACAAGTCCGTGAACTGGCAACTCCTCCCCACGTGGGGTCCTATCACTCCTTCACACTTATGAGCTGTATTTCATTCACTTTCTTCTCTATTTTTCACCCTCTAATCATCTCAAAAAAGAAAACCAAACCTCTACACATTGTTTTTTTTTTCTTCTCTGTCACCGAGTCATTTAAATGTTAAATTAATTCATTTACCAAACAAAAATAGCGTTATTTCAATTTGTGTCATGTCAACCAAACCAAATAATTTTTTTAATTCAACCCTACACATATTCTCTCTCAGTTGGGACTATCTGTCGTTAGCTCCACAAAGCCAGATAGAACCAACATATGATGTGTGGTTGGATTCGAATCCCATTTTTGACACCATAACTATAGTTGACATTTGAAATACGTATTAAACAACTAACTTGAACTGCCGAAGCTTAGGCTTTAGTCGAGAGATTAATAATAAAATGAAATATAATATAATATTATTCTACCAAAAGTTTATCATTGGATGAAATAAAATAAGATATGAGAGAAGGATTTTATTTTACATCTTATTACATCTTAAATAGTAAAAATGAAAAACCTTCAATTTAGAGGGTTTAGAATAGAATGTAAAATGACAAACAACTTTATACTATATTATATTATAAATCATTTATCTAAAGAACATTTTTCTGTATTATATTATAAACCTTCTCATTCTTTCCAAACAATAACTTTCTAATATTACATCTATTTATATTCCATTTTATTATAAACTATTCCATTTCATCATATTTCGTTCCATTTTATTAAAAACTCTACGTCCAGCTAAATTTACTTGCTGTCTTGTGTACATAGTATTTCACAGTTTCATATCAAATGCGGTTATAAGCTGAATGGTCCATGCACCCAAAATGGGTGAAGGGGGGCACATACTATAGTACTGTACTCACTAATCTACTGTAAGAACGCAGAATAATTCACTCCTTTGTGTAATTTGAGAAATTATATTTACTCCGATCCATGTGGTATAATAATAGTTCTTGTCTCCTTGTATGTTTCGAGTACAGACAATACGTTCTTGGAGAAACACAAGGTGATGTAACTGTAAGTACATTGGTACAAGCAATACTAGCCCGCGACTAGCCCTATAATCCTAGAAACTGGGCTAATGGGACTTCCACAGGCCTGAACTTTTCATGTGACGATTGCTTGTTCTAGAGCAGCACAACTTGCGAGTCGGACGCAATCTAGCTAGTCACAGAGAACGTCGTAGGCAACCACCTACTAGCGGTAGCGGAGAACATAGAAGTTCAACTGCTAATACATTTATGATTATGAATCTCAGATCACCTCTTCTTAAAAGTCTTAAGTCTTAACGGAATTCTACCCTAGGCAGCTGTTTGCGTCGGATTTTCTTCTCATTTGTTCAGGTTCAAATTGTGGGGATTTGAACTAAAGTTTACCGCGATTTCCGGTTTATGGTCATTGGGCTTCAGATGTGCCAAGGAAATGAATACAAGTTGGTTGCTTTGACTAGAGCATGGGCTTTTTTATGATCGTGGTCGAAAAACGCAAGCCCTCAGTACATGAAAAGGTCCATTGGGTAAGCCAAGGGGCCTACGCCATAAACGATACACTTGCCTTACTGGTAAGTACACGATCAAAAAGAAAATTGAGAAAGTTATTATTATTTCACCAAATTTAAATCAAATATTCTTATCAAACTGTATATTAAATTTTAATTTTTCAAAATATTGAAAATAAAATTTAGCATTTATAAAATATATAATTTAAATTATTAATAAAGATTTATTTTTTATGCATCAAAATAATAATAATAACTTAACACAAATTTATTTTTTTATTAAATATAAGAAATTTATTAAACTACACATGTCACATAATAAAGAGAAATTTATATAATTAAAATTAAAATAATCTTAATATAAAATTTTCAGTTTTGTTTATTATTAATAAACTTAAATTAAATTAAATCTTAATAATTTATTTATCTTGATTGAACTTTTTTAATAAAAAATTATCAAATTGATTAACATAACCCTAATTTTGTTTGTTCAAGGCAAATTTAGTTTCATATCAATACAAGAACGTTGAGCAAAAATCTCTTTCTGGCCCAGAGATTAAACATCGGAAATCATTGGACCGGATGGAAACAGTCCAGTCTTGTTGAATCAGAGGAACAATTGAAAATCACTCCCTTGGATTTCGGACAACAAGATCTGGGCCCGAAAGGATTTATATTTCATCATTCATTTCTGGACGCCTGTATGATAGTGATGTCATGACTGCACCAATTTTACACGTAATCGAACGATTACGGAATTCGTTACCAAAAAGTCACAGTCACATAATTTTTTTTAATAAAATACAGAAAAACGTAAGGAGATTTGCCTTAGCTTGCGGCAGGTTCAAATACCACTTGTCTTTTAGAGGCTACAACTTTTTTGAAAATTTAGTTATATGAATTTAATTAGGTTTATTAAAATTAAAATATATTTCAAAAATTAAATTAAAATTACTTTAAATTTAATCTTATATATAAAACCCTTTTTGTTACGTAGAACACGATTAGAGTTACGTATTTACTAAAAATAATATATAACCGACAAATACGTAAATTTATCAAAATTTTAATTCATTCATAATTTAAAGTAATTATTTTTAAATATTAGAGCCTAACTTAATTAAAATTTTAACTTATAACTTATTGTTTCAATTTTCACCATCCGTCAAATCCGGGTAAAGCATTTGCTATTTCCTTCGCACAACTTGTATCGTATCAAATTGGAAATAACCTCTTTATTTAGTAAGGATAAGGTTATATATTATTAGGATTTTTATAACACTCATTTTTAATTGAAGCCTGTTTGATTGGTACGGATTGTTAATTGGAAAAGTAATTTTTTTTTAAAATTTAAATTATTATACCTAGTTCGTTTTTTTTAGTAGCTAAGAAAGTAAAAACTTTCCTAATTTAAGAAAAATAGTAGCACTTTTCTTGGATTCTAAACCCCAACGCCTCCTTGGTATTTAGATTACTTTCCTCAGGAATTTAATCTAAAAAATATACTTGCCAATTTAACCTTTCTTTCTCTCACAACTCTACGACAACTTTTTTTATAATATTTTGTCTCCAAAAATAATAATAATAAGTAATAATCACAAATTTAATTTAATTTTTAATTTAATAATTATTAATAAATATAATTAATTTTAAAATATAATTTTAAAATATATAAATTTCAAATAAATTTTGATTTAATAATTGAAAATATATAAAATAAATATT
>JAOTAX010000002.1:5650495-5672439 GCA_025629825.1 Erythroxylum guanchezii
TTGATTTAATAATTAAAAAATATATATAAAATATTAGATTATGAATAATAATTTTAAACTATTTATTTTAAAAAATATTTTTATTAATACTTTATTAATAAATATTATATAAAATATTAAAATAAATATATTTTATTTTTAAGTTTTATTTAATTTATAGTTATTATTAGTAATAAAAATATTTATTATTATTTTAAAAACAAAATTTCAAAATTCAAAATAATTATAAAAGTTGAAATACATAAAATAACTAATTAAAAAAACTTTGGAAAAAAAATGGGAAGAACCGAAGAAGGAGAGATAAGAGGGAGGGAGGAAAATTTTAAAAATTTTTTGAAAAATTTGTAGAAAGATCCCCCTATTTTTAAAATTTCCAATGTTGGTCGGTATTTGGCTAGTATTAAAATTTTAAAATTTTTCAAAAAAGTCTCTCTATTTTTTAAACTCGATATTTAAATCCGGTATGACATACTCTTTATTTCTTACCTATTTTGGTATGGTACGCACCGATATTCATAATGTTGTCTTCAATTATTCTTATTGTTATTTCGTTAGTAGGATTTTGAATATTTTTGCTCATAAGTTTTAATCGACAATCTTCATATTCATATTTTTCTTTATTTAACGATTTCAATTTTTATTCGGTTTGTAAGGATATAATTAAAAACACAAGTCAAAATTAAGTTACATTTCATAAAATATTGTTACATAATAAGAATCCACTTAACTTTTCTATTAAAATTTTTATAAGTATCCAAACATTTGAATATCTTTATTTTTTATATATTTATTTTTTAAAAAATTATATTTTAATTTCACTTTATTTTCGTGTCAACCAAACTGGTGTCAGTGTTCTCATTGTCGGCGTCAGTTATGAATTTTATATAATTTGTAATAACCGACTGTCGAATCATTAATAATAAAATAAAAGGGTGCTGATCAAGGGGTGGTGGCGCAGTTGGCTAGCGCGTAGGTCTCATAGCTACTGAGTTATCCTGAGGTCGAGAGTTCGAGCCTCTCTCACCCCAACAGTACATTTTGATGGGACAATTCCTAATTCTCACCTCAGTCCTAAATTTTCTTTCTGACGTACTTAATTCAAGACTGCTCTTCATCATTCCTGTCCTATTCTTCTTCCTTGGGTACAATCATTTGCTTTTTGCATTTGTCTGCATATGCCACCCCGCCTACTGTTGCTTGTTATGTTAACGTTGAGTTTGGATGCTGAAAGCTCTAAAAGCTTTTGGATCGTTATTTTAAATGGAGAAAAAAACAACACCTGGCATGAGTAGTCATGTAATTTGCTGCCTGTCATTTTCTTTTAACTTGTGAATGTACAGCTATGGACATCGTCGGTGATCAATGACAACATTCAGTTCCATACCCAAAGTAACTCCATTTTTTGCAACATAAAGACTAACATGGTTATAGTCTTTACCAATCAGTACCAATTCACCGTTATACCCATTAGTGTCATAGCAGTCGCATCACCAATCGGCTAATCAACAAGTTGACTGCGATGGTTCAACACTTCAACTTATTTGCCATTAACATGTGGAGGAGAACTTTAGTCAGTAAGTCGTGTCACTTAAAACACATCTATGCAACTCTTCTGGCGGTGTATCAAAAACCTTCAGACATATTTAATGGTGGAAGAAAGGGCGTTTTCGACCATCACGTTCATCGTCAATTTGTGTGCTATGATAAACTGAGATTATATGGCAATTTTGGTGAATAAGCTTTCATGGACCACCACGTTCATCGTCAATTTGTGTGCTAAATGATAAACTGAGATTGGGGCAAGTTTGGTAAATAAGCTTTTGTAAGACAGTGATTGACAGAATTAAAAGGAAAACAGAACAACGATATGGGATTTATAAGACAGTGGTTAATGTTGTGTCTAATTACATTTTCATCCGATTATGAAATGATACATTATTAATTTCTACGTAAAAGATATGGGATTTTTCTATAGTTTAAATTAAAAAAAAACATTTTAATCTTAAAAATTCTGTAAATATTTTTATAATTTACAATTTTTCATAAAAATCTTTGTCTAAAATTTCAATTAAAAAATAATAACAAAGGTACAAGTAACATACGTTGGCTAATCAAATATTGTTAATACAATAATTCAAATCAATTAAATACTTAAACTTGACCAGAATTAATTAATTCTAATTCTAATTAATAATCTAAGAACTAGCATAAATTAAATTATTAATTTATGTTATGTTTAATTAGTTCTTGTTAAGTTTAAAAACAGGGTTGAATTATCATGATAATAATATTTGATTGATCAGTATATATCACATGTATTTCACTTTTATTTTTAATTGAAATTTAAGAAGTTATTTTTTTACAAAAATAAAAACTATAAGGATTTTTAAAAAATGACTTAAAATACATAAAAGTTATATATTTTTAACCTTAACTTTTAATTCTTTCTCCTAAAAATAATAGTATATTTAACTACTTTTGTCAAAATTTTAAAACTTGGCGTAACATTTGATGAATTAAAGTCGTATGTCTCCATTTTGCTCAACTTTGTCCTGTAGTTTCTTCTTTTTACACACCTCTTTTTTGCTTCGTATGTATCCAGCATTGAACGTGAAATGTGGTTGGTGCTATCACTCAATGCTTTAGTTACTACCGCCGTTTTTGTGATCCACATCCCTTGGTGCGGCTTTAATTTATCACTTGTATCAATCTTTTCCAACTTGAAGGTATTAACGAACACCCAAAAGATATGTCTAAAGCAAGAGGAATATGGGACATGTGGATATTGGAAGCTATAAAATTTTGCTTGTCAGGATAACGAGTTATTGTGTTTTATATATGACAAACATATCTATACAGGATAAGTTTCAAGGTTACAAAAAGTTTAAACATTTGCACAGAATGATTTTACCACGTTTATCTTCAGGCTTTAATTTTTATCATCGCCGTGTAAATTACACTTGGTATGAGATCTTTCACATGAACGGCGAAACATACATTGCAAGAAAAAAAGATGCCTTTCCAATCAATCAAATATGGAAGATGACCGTTGAATTCAAACAAGAGTGGCTAATCGTTTGATCTATTGACAAGACAAACATCATAAAAGCCTGAATCGTAAGATGGATAGAACCACTAAGCCCAAGCTATCAAACATACGGATTAGGATATTTTACTTAATCATAGGAGTACTTGTTTGTGCTAAGGTCAGGATGTAGCTTGAAATTGACAGACGTTTCACAATAAATGATCTAAATGAAATACAAGGCGGGTTGGCTAGATGGAGCTATCAGTCATGATGACAGAGGAATGTGTTATATAAAGTTGAGTAATGTGAAAGTTTACTTTTGTATCTATTTGATTAGACACATTGAACTCTAGCTCAGTTCTAAGAGAACCAATTGTTCCATAGCCACTGTAGATGTACACTTTCCGCCTGATTCCAATCTTGGGGCCCTTGGAATGGTTCTGATATTAAGTTTCTTGCAGGGACAGGAGCTAGGGACCATATTCTTATGGTCCATGATTTTCTTAAATGGGAGGACCGTTATTGGAATGTGGAGAAGCTTTAAGAGGTGTGCTGTGAAGAGGATGTGCATTCTATTTTGACGATTCCTTTGGGTTTGAGGATCAGACCTGATAAATGACTATGACATTTTGATAAGCGGGGTATTTATACTGTCAAATCTGGTTATTATCAAGCCCTTCTACTCAAGCAGGGTCCTTCTGACAAGCGCGAAAATATCTGAAAGTATCTGTAGAACCTAACAATCCCTCCAAACATTAAAGCTTTCATGTGGTGACTTTTAAGGGATGTTCTTCCTACAAAAGAGCGGATCTTTCGACGAGGTATAGATATTGACTCTAGTTGTGGCTACTGTGCTCGTAACGAAGACTGTTTCCATGTATTTGTGGGTTGCTATGTTGCGAGCGAGATTTGGGCTGCCTTTGGTTTGAATTTTGCGTTCATTTGGGTCAACAATCTTTACTTGTATATGCAATGCTTCAAAGGCTGTTTCTATTGATAAAATGCAAAATGCTTGCATGGTCTTATGGCAGATATGGTGTAACAGAAACACATTTGTTTAGGACGCCAAGCTCACGTCTGGTTCGCAAGTCCTTGGCAAGGCAGCCTCTTTCCTTCAAGCATGGACAGCCGCACGCCGCCTCTATGTATTGCCTTCTGTGGGATCCAGCAGCTCGGGTAGCTCTCATCCGTCGGCTAGCACACTAACTAGTGCTTCACATGCAAGCACTTCATTGCAATGGTTTTGTTTTGTTGATGCAGCTATTTTTCCCCCTTGCACTGCAGTGGTTATGGGGCTGTCATTAAAAACAGTGCAGGTTCTGTCGAGCTTGCCCTCTCAGGCACGCTTTCTAGTATGTTTGAACCTAAGATAGTTGAAGCTCTCGTTTGTCGATCTCTTCTAGCTTGGGTTGACTTGCATTTGCCTGGCCAGTGCTTTATTGTTGTGGATGCTCAGGAAGTTTATACCGCTATTTAGTCACCTCGGAAAGACTTATCTGACTTTGGTAAAATCATTGATGATTGCTTAGATATTCTTAGGCGTAATACTGCTATTTCAGTTCGTTGGCTTCGCCGACATAGTAACGTCGGCGCTCACGAGTTAGCTTAACATTCTTATTTGTACTCCTCTTTTATGATTTGGGATCACTTCCCTACCTTTGATTAATACCATATCTCTTTTTACCCCCAAAAAAAAAAAAAGTTTCAAAACTTGTTTTCATCGTAATTGGTCCATTTCATGCCAGATATCGCACTTTAATCAAACCACTCAAACGAGGATTTAAGCACTTAATTGGTATTACAACATCAGTTCTCCAGTCACATGTTATATATCTGCTCAGACTCCCTTACTTGGCTGATAATAAAGCAGTATGGAATACTCATCCATCCTTTCACGATTGTCACTGGCCAAGGACCACTATTCGTGCTGGCCCCTCGAACTTTGAACTTGAGATATGAACATCAGTGGAAATAGCCATTGATGGACTCCTGCACCATGCGGTTGGTTGATTCAGAACTTCAGATCTTTGTCGTATGTATCCTTGTATATGCATTAATGACGTTACATGTGACGGCCGTATGACCCTCGAGAAGTTTGTCTCTTCCATAATCATTTCTAATTGCTTCTTTTCAAAGCATTATATATTTGCTTGCCAATTACTCGGACTCCATCATCATCGGTGTACCTCGTCGAACTGTCCTGTTCATAATCTTTGCGAATATTTCTGCTTAAGAATTTTGTTTTCAAATAGCAAGCAGTCTTTTTTTTTAAGCATATCACATGCATTGTGGGTTCCAGAGGCTCTAGCTCCAGATAATGTGGATGCTTGGCCCTTAATCCTGATAGAGTTATGGCGTTATGTCATGCAATTTCTCCAATTATTACACTTCATACTTTGGTCAATCTTTGGAACATGGGCGTCAGAGTCACGTAAGTAAAGCTTGATGTGATGAAGAATTATTATTTATTATGGGTATTACAATAACCAAAATATCAAACGTTTTTCGTGTGGAGCGGACACGATTACTGTCTAATCTTGACAACTTTTCGAAGGTTAGTGAATCACATGCTCATGGTCTCGTGATTGCCATGTTATGGACGTTCTGGCATGGAGGGAAGCCATTATTAGCCCATCAGGCTAGCGTTGTTTTCTCTTGTGGGATCTCTGTACCGGTTCACCTTCCTCTGTCTTTTCTTTGGTCTTTTTAAATGCTAACGGTTGTGTCTTCCTTTCTGCTCTATATATGATGAACGAACTCCTTCAGTTAACTACTGCTATTCGCAGTTTATCTGGTTTCCGTTATAAAAGTAAAATCATCTAAAACACCAACTTGATCGGCCAAGTCTTTATCATCAATTTAGAAGGAACTTGAGCCTACTACCTTCAGGTAAATAATTGGTGGGTCGTCTGAACTCTGAACTGTATGTGATGTATATTGAAAGGCCACTGTAGAGGAGTCCATAGACAAAACAGATAAAATAGACAGATAACAAACGAAAGAAAATGCCAAAATAGATTTTCTTATTGATTGTGCTACATCTTCTAAGCCAACACTACAATACTCACCTTTCTCGTCCTTTTCATATATATTTCTGAAAGCCAATATAAGTTTTACTATTTATACAAAATCATTAGTAGTAAGTTTACGATTCCTGAATTTAAAATATAAAAAATTGTAGCTTTCAGCAATAAAATTTAAAATAAGGGATCAGGATTAAAGATAAATGTGAGCAACGGGAGAGAGGACAATAGCTCCATGTCAAGTGGTCGCATGAGAAACAAATGGTCATCCTAAAGAAACCTACTTTTTTTATATAGTGAAGCCATACCAAACGCAACTTCTGACTCTATTAGACTCATGAGTCATGCCAAAAATCTAACATTTTCAAAGTATTCTTTACAAGTGTATTTTCCTATTGTCGCAATAGAGACTATATAGCTTCTCGAGGTTTTGACTTTGTATCACCATCCCTTTATTGCTCTAAGTCATAGTAACCAAGATTAGATTTAGACCTTCCTTGGTCAAAGATCCACCGTAGTTTTCGCCTAATGGGGCGGCTGATAATGCAATTTGTATGCATAATTACGTGCTTGTCCTAATTTCAGTTATCTTAATTAGCTGATTTGGGTCTAGAAGAAGACTACAAACAGGAAAGTTGTCTTATGTGTTTGAAAGCTGTAAGTTCTTAGGTGGACATTTAGCGACCTACCTCACGTGAAGCTTCTTTCTTTTATCTTGACTTAATTGCGACCCCGCAATTTATTTCTACCCCATGTCTCTAAATTACTATAACTCATACTATAACAATAGAATCAAACAGAGAATCGATGTTCAGTTAAATTTTGGTAATTGTGATGTGTGAATGCGATTTAATATATTATTTTACAATTCCATGATCAATAATTCATTTAATTGTTGCGTGAATGAAAGGACCAAACTATTTGTTTATTTGGGCCCCTTTTATCCTTTCGAGTTGTCTGCCCAATGAGGGAATTTAAATTGAAAGGGAACCGAAGAAAAAGAAAGGAAAAATAAACCTGGGGAAGTATTCAGGATTCCTGTTTGAGTTCCTGCGTGGGACATTAATTAAAGCTCGTGATCAAGCGAGAACAGTTAGAAAGCAAGCAATAATAGCATATCCCAAGCTGGCAAAATAACCTTAAAGCTAAGATGAGAATAAAGATCGATAGAGGCACAGCAGCCCCACAGTGGCAGCTTTTGGTGTTTGATCTCTCAAGGCACTGATATGGATTTATGTCACTTATTATTATAGTAGTGGACCTGTGGACGTTCACGTAACAAAGGGTTGAAGTTTTTATTTGTTTTCTCGGTGCCGAGGTGAGGTGAATACTTCAATTGGTGGACTTGGATGGTCCACTTATTCAGGAATGTATTGCATTTTTTGGATGCGTGAAACTGGTGATGTGTGTCTTTTTTTTTTTTTTTTGGACTTAAGATTGTGGAATTGCATTCATTCCATTAACAATAGTTTCATTTAATAACATTAAATGATGACTGGAACTATATAAAAGTAAAACTGAATGAATAGCTTGAGCTGTGTCTGTGAGACCCATGGGGAAAGTGCGGTGGAGTACCTGGAGGGGTGTATTTTTCTTATTACCTATAATGGTTACAATCAAGCACAACGGTAATACAATTAAAAATCTGGGACCAATTCAGGCAGAGTAAAAGCAAGTGGAACGTAAAAGGTTTTATTTTCTCTTACAGAATGCAAGTTCAGACAAAATCCACAACTCCAGCTTATGTACCTGAAACTTAGTTAATACAAATCCAAAAGAAAAACCTTACTCGTAAGCACGATTGTCTGGTTGTACACTGCAAAAAGTTTTGATCGCCTGTTGCGCTGCTTACATGGACAGCTACATGCGTCGCCGACAGGTCACCAGGCTCGGTCCACCGACAGAAGAAACGCGGCAGAGTGGGACCAGAATTATTTTGGACAGTAAGTGAGAGGATAAAATATAATTATGGCATTAAAAATTTAACTTATGCTAAGTTAGTAAGAAAAAATAAGTTTAAAGGATTAAACTTATTTCACTAAAGATTAAATAAATTAAAATTTTAAAATATAATTAAAAGAAACTATTTTTATTTTTTAAATAATTTAAAATTTAATTAAAAATATTTGTTAAATAAAAATTAATTAAATTAAATTAAAATTTTTATTTATAAAAATTGACATATTAATTAATAAATTGACGTATTTTAATAAATAAAAAATTCGATGTTAAACTTATTTTATTATTAAAATTATTAAATTGATTGGATGTTTTTGAGGATGTTGACTCTACCTGCCTCTTTTCTCTTGTCGCATAGCATGTGATTATCAAATTGTACGAGTTGAATCTTTGGTTTTTTTCCCATTTAATGCAATATTATTTTTGCCTCTTTTCTTATTTTTAGTAAATTTTAGTTTAGAGAGGTCCATTTCGGTGGGGGCAAGGCAGCAAGCTAATCAAAGCCACATGATCGGCACGTTACTTGGTGAAAATGGGTTTTAGTTACATTGCCACTGAAGCAGATAAAAACAATTGGAAAAAGGTTTGAGCTCAGTGATTACTAAAAAGTAAAAAACACACAGACATATCTCCACTTGTAGCTCAAAATCTCTATCTGAATCCTGATTCTGCCCATCTCCACTTTTCACCACCTTTCCTGACCAAATGTAAAATAAACCTCTAAGATTTTGGTGGTTTTATGCCATTTGGCAGCTGTTAGGCCATGAGTGAAGGACTTTGGAATGATTACCATCTCCAATTACGGTTGAAAATCTGTCTTAGACTGTGATCTTTTCAACACAAAGAAAAAGCACCTAATTGTAAATCACCCTCACCTACCAACATCTAAGATTTGGTTATTGAGTCAATCCTTGAAACTTTAGTTAAAGCGGGTACTTCCTAGTTAAGACAAATCCCCTCGGATGCTACAAAGACAATACAAACTCATTAGTTATAATCATTTTCGTTAACATGCTCGTCTACAAGGTATTGCTAAAGCAATTTCTAGAACCTAAATAATGCGTATAGCCAGTTACAAGTGTGAAGCTGTGAGTAATGTTGGCCAAAGTCAAAAATTGAGCTCATGAAAACAAGCAACTTCTCTTGTTTATAAATTGTCTTTGGAGTGTGTTTTTGTCTCTCTCGCTTTATCCCTCAGATCTAAACACACATCTTGGTAGTCAACTCCTTTTGCTTCTAAGTTCTAGCACCAGTTCATGGAAGTTAAAATGCCGAGATAACCAACTTTCTCCATTACAAAACATAGGAAGGATACATAAAATATGAATCTGCCGACGGAGAGAGCCGATCCCAAAATGGAAGTAATATAAAAAAATGCTCCAAGATAAAGAGCCGCAGAGGAGGGGGGAGTGAAAGAGATTGCTAGTGAATTTACCTACCGTGGAGACTTCTAGTGAGGCGCCTTAGAATTATTTACTGTTTGAGTTTGAAGTGAGCTATGCCTGTGAGTTGGATACGTAACCGCGTCTTTACGTAATAATTAATAAAACATTATAATTTTCTAGTACTGCTTATAAATATTTTACATTTCTGCTTTTGATAGATTCGCGTGTGTTCCCCTCCCAATTTTCAAAGAAAATACTATATAAAAGCGACTGTATTCAGTTCTCACGAGAGTTCTGGCGTGATTGGATCGATCAAAATCCACTCTTTTCCTTTCCAAGTGTAATAAGGAAAAGTTGAGGTGTGAGGGAGTGAAAAAGGCAGCCATTGAAGCTAACAGAAGAGACCTTTGAACAAGAACTGCCGTTTCTTTCTGGGTTTAACCAAACCATACATGAAGCTTTTCCTAATTTTCTGGGGTTCTCCAAAATTTTAATTCTTTGCCAGCTCTCTGCATTTCTCATCAAGAATCACGCTAGCAGTTCTGTTGTGCCCATTAAAGGTAGTGTTTCGATCTTTGCTTCTTTTGACTACTCCACTTCTCACTCTCTCTTGCTGAATTTTGATTGGATTAGAAATGATAGTGCTCCTCGCTTCTCTTTTAGCCGATTTTTCTGTTCCATGTGAAATCCTTCTCTTTCAGTTTAGATTTTAGCTTTAGGTACTAAATTACAATGCATTTTTATTGAGAAGTGCCTTTTTTTCTGGTCGATGATCTTACTGACATCTATTCTTATGCTCCTACGGCCTCAAATGTGTCTGGTCTTCCGGTCTTTTACGTTATCTGAATCAAAGTTTCCTTTATTTTACACTCCTTCTGAGTTGAGTTTTAGAATTGGTATTAGGGAAGAATTTTCTTTTATGCACCTGTTTTTGTGGATCTAATATAATTTCTCAAGTGGTGATATTCAACCAAAATTCCTTTTTCGTCTTTACTCTGTATAACCACCTGATATGAACTCTTTTTAGCGTATAAGTATTCTCAGTTTTACACTCTATGAAAAATTGTGTCTTTGTCCTGTTCTACAACTGGTTAATGAAAGATGTTGAATTTATTCTGGTAGGACATGATTTTGAGTTCCATATTCACTTGATTTAGAATTTGCAGGAAAGAAAATGTCAAGGCCTCTCCATCGGGGTATATCGGGGGTACGGATCTCTGGGAACGGTCGTGATTTATGGGATTCGGAAATGAAAGATAAGCCAGAGAAAGAAGATTTGGAAAGGACCAGGTCTTCTGATCATAGTTTTCCAACCCTAAAATTACCATTTCGGGTACTTTTTGCTCGTAGTAGTTCTCCTTCCAAGTGTAGTGTTAATGAAAACGGTTTTCGGTCCGATACATTAAGCATAGGGACTGCAAGGAGTCGACACAAATTAGCTTTGCTACTTTTGAGATTTAGTTTGGTTGTGATAGTAATTCTTGCTCTTACTGTGTCATTTTGGTGGACTATTTCGATATCAACATCATCAAGAGGTCAAATAGTACATAATTATAGACGACTCCAAGAGCAACTTGTTTCAGACCTTTGGGATATTGGAGAGCTGTCTATTGGTTCTTCAAGGTTGAAAGAGATGGAATTCTGTTCTGATGAGTCTGAAAATTATGTACCTTGTTTCAACGTGTCAGAGATTCTTGCATTAGGCAATTCTGATATTAGTGTGAGTGACCGTCATTGTGGCCGAGAGTCAAGCCAAAGTTGTCTTGTGCTACCACCAGCAAATTACAAGATTCCTCTTCGGTGGCCTACTGGAAGAGATGTCATCTGGGTTTCAAATGTTAAAATCACGGCACAGGAGGTACTTTCCTCTGGTAGTTTGACCAAAAGGTGAACGACAGTTAGACCCATTTAGGAAACCTTAAGTGGTTTCAGTTTCTGGTCTCTTTTTATGATTTCTTCTTCTAAATGTGGATGCCAGGATGATGATGCTGGATGAAGAGCAAATTTCCTTTCGTTCACCCTCATTAATGTTTGATGGAGTTGAAGACTATTCACATCAAATTGCTGAAATGATTGGCCTGCGAAATGAATCTAACTTCATACAAGCTGGGGTGAGTTGCCACTATTGCATACATAACGCATTTATGTTGCTGGGGTGAGCTGCCACTGTTGCTATAATGCATTTATGTTTCTTTTTTCCCGGTGGAAATTGAAGTTTTTGCAATGAGGATTGTAATTCATTTTACTGCAGTATAACAAAGTCCTCTCTGAATGTTTCTTCTATTTCCTGTCAAGATTACGGCAGATTAGCTTATATAAATTTTGTATGGTGACATTTTTTCTGCTTTATTTCATTACGCTGCTTTGGAAATTAAGCCTTACATTTTGAACTTTGAGGCTACTGCTGAAACATCACTTTTCATTTGACTTCTTCTCTACTTGAAATCATACTTAACAATTACTGTTATATTTACTAACTTATGCAGGTCAGAACCATTTTGGATATAGGATGTGGCTATGGCAGCTTCGGAGCACATCTCTTTTCGAAACAGCTTTTAACAATGTGCATTGCAAACTATGAGGCTTCAGGGAGCCAAGTTCAGCTTACTCTTGAAAGAGGTCTTCCTGCAATGATTGGTTCTTTTACTTCCAAGCAGTTGCCATATCCTTCTATATCCTTTGATATGTTGCACTGCTCACGATGTGGCACTGATTGGGACAAAAAAGGTATCAGTTATTCATTTATGATCACATATCAAATTGGAGAGAGAGAGAGAGAGAGAAGTTAGTTGTCTGATTTGGAATATTCACTAGATTTCATCACATTCTCAATGCTCTAACGCTTTTTCCTGATCAGTTTTCAGATTAATATTTCGGTCAAAATGAGTCGATATTCCTTTTGTATTACAGATGGTGTTTACTTGATTGAAGTTGATAGAGTTTTAAAGCCTGGTGGTTACTTTGTCTGGAGTTCACCACTTACTTATGCTCGTAACAAAGAGAATCAGAAAAGGTGGAACTTTGTTCAAAATTTTGCAAAAAATCTCTGTTGGGAGATGTTATCTCAACAAGATGAAACTGTAGTGTGGAAGAAGACTAGCAAAAGGAACTGCTATGAATCAAGGTGACTTGCAAAACAACTACATTTACTTATATACACAAATTGGAATATGTCTGATTTTGTTTAAAATATCATATCTCCGAGACTCATGTGCCTACATCAGGTGATCCTTAGCAAAAACTGCCTTATGTGTCCAGGAAGTCCGGCTCAGGCCCTTCACTATGCAGCAAAGGTCATGATGTTGAATCTCCTTATTATCGACCACTTGAAGCATGCATAGCTGGGACACACAGTCGTCGCTGGATTCCAATTGAAGAGAGGAGAACCTGGCCCTCTAGGTCGCAGTTGACGAACGACGAGCTTGCAATATATGGTACCCTACTTTTATTTCATTGCTTCAGGTTCCATTTTGAATAGAAAATTTTATCTAGTTTGGAGTATTTAAAAGATTGTTCACTTGCCTTACTATTTATGTTGTGGTTTGCTTCAATTTGTCAGGTTTGCGCCCAGAAGAGTTTGTGGAGGATGCTGACAACTGGAAAGCAGCTATCATTAATTATTGGTCTCTTCTTTCACCATTAATATTCTCTGATCATCCAAAGAGACCTGGCGATGAGGATCCTTCTCCACCTTATAACATGCTCAGAAATGTGCTAGACACGAATGCTCATCTTGGTGGCTTTAATTCTGCACTGCTGGAAGCTGGCAAGTCCGTCTGGGTTATGAATGTGGTCCCAACAAATGGACCTAATCTTCTTCCCTTGATACTTGATAGAGGCTTCGTTGGTGTACTGCATGATTGGTAATCTTATTTCCAACTCACGATATTTCTTTCAATTTTATTCTTGTAGGCTATAGTTCATTAGAATATACAATGACTTGTTTTAGCTCATCCTATCTCATTGGTGAATTTTGTGACTAATTTTAATGTCTACTGTCTAGTTGAGGATTTCTTTTTAATAGTGGGAATGAGCTGGAAATAATATTTCCATCAACTGATAAAGGTTTTAGCTTTAGTCAAGATGAGGAATATGGTTGACACATAGGCCTGAGTTTGATAATATGGATACTTCAGAGCACATTTTCAAACATGAAGGTCGTAAAAGAGGATAATATTTGGGTGTGCTCAACTGTGAGCTAGGATTATGTAAAATAGATGTCATGATTGAATAATTCCTTCATACATTCATATTTGTGCATGTAACCAATTTATGCTTTCATTATTGTACTATATTTGTTTAATTTTGTATTAAATACTTCTGTTTCAGGTGTGAAGCATTCCCAACATACCCTAGAACTTATGATTTGGTGCATATGCAAGGCTTATTGTCCCTTGAAACTGGTCAGCAGCGCAGGTGCAGCACTTTGGATATATTCACTGAGATTGATCGACTACTTCGACCTGAGGTACCTGACTCAAAACGTCCGCTTCTAAATTCTTTATATATCTTACACTTGCTGCCAATGTTGGGGAAATTTGAGTTGTTATGAGCTTCATATATGGAATGCAGATGTTCATTTTTTATGTTACAAACCATCTACTATGATATATATATGAGTTGCAGCAGTATTAGAATTTAAATTATTTTTCTGGCTAGATTTGCATTCTAGATGTTTAATTCTGGGTGGATATTACTGTTTTCCTTGATCACTTAAAATGGTGCTAGAATAAGATCTATAGAAGATATTAGATCTTCTGTGAGAAGCTTGCTAGGTAGTATGTAGTGCAGTGTTGTACTTAAGCAAACATTTATTTTCCATGGTGCTAGGCTTTACTTAAGTGGTGTTGCTGCGTTAAAGAAGTTTGTTATATACTTCCCTTTACCCAGTTTTGATGAAATTGGATACTCTAAACTTAAAAACTATTGTGCTTCGACCAGTTCTTTCAGTATTTCATTCAAGTTCACCTTCTAAACAGCCCTCTTCAAATATTTAGTAGGAGAGGATTCCATTGATGTCGTTCACATGCAGATATTCATAAAGATGTGGTTCACGTTGTTTTTTACTGATGTTGGTGTTTGGTGCAGGGCTGGGTAATAGTTCGTGACACAGTACCGCTCATTGAATCGGCAAGAGCTCTAGCCACTCGGTTGAAGTGGGAAGCCCGCGTTATAGAAATTGATAGTAACAGTGACGAAAGACTCCTTATCTGTCAAAAACCTTTCTTCAAGAAACAAGCAAGCTGATTTCTGAAGGAGGTTCATATTTATTCTTATTCATTTTGTTAAGTTAATTAATGTTCATAAAGCTCAGCCATAGACAGAACTAAAGATTCTGAACAGAAAGACGAAAGCGGAGAACAGAGAAGAGGGAACAATGTGTATTATGGTGCAAACAACCACCGAGTTCCTCCGTAACCGTAAGGCTTCGGGGAGGGTCATGTAATTACTCGGTCAAGGCAGGCAGCAAGCAAGAAGTACAGCATTAGATTTTCAAGTTTGACGTTCCATTTGTTGTCAAACTATAACTATACAACCACAAGATTAAGATTGTGAAAATGATTACAGAATAAGCAAGTTCCAATTTCATGTATCATATAGAATCTTTATCACCTGTCAAATTCACTCTTTTATTCTTAGTCTTGTCAGTTGTAACAGTTGTTGCAAATGCTTCTAGCTAAATTAGTATTGTACGAATCTGATTTCTGCACTTCAAAGTGGTGAATTTTGGTCTGGTGTTCTGAATAAAGGAAAATGCCAGTAGAGTTCTTCCTGCCGCCCTCCAAACATTTTTTTCTACCGCACAAGGTTTTCTGGGTTCTCTTGCACTTGTAACTGAGAGAGTACCACAACGTGATGCGACTTCGGTGAAATTCGTTAACTTACCTGGGTCACACTGTATTTGCTGTTCCAGGTTGTGCAGTAAAACGCCGGTAGTGGTATTTGGGCAACTTCCCATTTAACACACGTAGGGGCTATAAATATAAGAATTAGAAAATTCAACGCTTCACCTCCAAGCCAAACTCCCATGGCTTCGCGCTTTTACCTCTCCAAACTCATTAACTCCAAAACCCTATGCCTAACCCCATCCCTCTTCCAAAACCCTACCAACCCATTCTCCACCTCTTTCCTCATCACCAAACTCCCCAAAAAATTACGCAAGAAACGGAAAAAGCCCGACTCTCCGCGCACCAAACCCGTCCAACATCCATCAACCCGCAATGCCCACTTTGAATCCCTCGTCGAACTCGACTCCTACTTCCGTTTCCTCACCAAGTCCAAAATTTTCCTCTCCCAACAGCCCGAACACGTCCTCCGCCTCGACGACGCCGGCAAGCTCCACCGCGAGCTCGGCTTCCCCCGGGGCCGCAAGGTCGCTCGCTCCATTGACCGACACCCTCTCCTCTTCCAGACCTACCGACACTCCGACAACAAGATGTGGGTAGGCTTCACTGATCTCATGGAAGACTTGCTTGATGAAGAGAGAGGGATTATGGATTCTATGGAGGTTGATCGTGTCACTAAGGTTCGTAAGTTGTTGATGATGTCGAAGGACAAGAAGATTCCTTTGAGTAAGATTCACCATTGTCGATCGTTGTTTGGGATTCCCGATGATTTTAGAGATAGTGTTGTTAAGTATCCTGATTACTTTCGGATTGCTGTTGAGAGTGATGGGAAGAGGGTTTTGGAACTGGTGACTTGGGAATCGAAGTTAGCGGTGAGTGAGTTGGAGAAAGAGTTCATGGTTGATGAGGATAAGGTTAAAAGGGCATTTAAGTTTGGGGTCAAGCATGCCAGAGATTTGGATTTGGAATATGATGATACGAGGAGGTTGAATTTGTTGAATACTTTGCCGTTGGTGTCACCTTATAGTGATGGGCATAAGCTGGATGTCTGGAGCCTGGACGCCGAGAAGTATAGAGTTGGAGTTCTGCACGAGTTCTTGAGCTTGACTTTGGAGAAGAGGGCTTCTATACATCATATTGTTGAGTTTAAGGAGGAGTTTTCGTTGACCAAGCATACTTACGATATGCTTAAGAAGCAGCCTCGCACTTTTTATCTTGCTGGGACGGAGATGAACTGGGTTGTGTTCTTGAAGGATGGGTATGATGAGAATGGGCATTTGATTCACAAGGACCCACAGGTGGTTTTTAATGAAAAGCTGTATAAGTTTGCCGAAATGAAGAAAAGAGAACCAGAGTAGTGGATGAAAAGTTCTGGTCATGTGAACAACTTCGATTTCACCAAGGTCTAGATGATTTGATCATTTGTATTGTACATGAGCAACATTACTGGGTGGGACTGAAATCTAATCGCTGGGATTGGTCTTTGAGTTTCCTTTGATCGGCCACGACCACTCTGTAATCTATTTTTATGGATTGAGAATTTTGAAGAAACTGACAAGTACTTGTACCATACAATAAAATAAATGTTGTTTTGAACAGCATAGTTACTACATGAAACAAATCTGTTAAAACCATTAGAAAGAAAAACCATCGCTTGCATCAATTCCACGAGGAGGCTATGGTGGCCTAACACTGTCATTCCCAGATTTATATTTGCGAGGCAAATGCTAATACATTATATCGAAACCACTGCTTCCAAGAATCCAAACAAGATAAAACACATACAAGAGATGAATGTCCCAAGGAATACCACAAGTGTGATGAAAAAGGACGCAAGCAAAACACTTACCAAGAGCTATGACTACTGGATGGGGAAACATTTCAACGGGCTGACGGGGCAAGTAAAGATCGAGTTGCCTTTGGGTAACTGGTTCGGTTTTTGGATCTATTCCTGCTTGATCTGTGTGAAACACTAGCACCGCTCCGATGAACGCTCGAGGGTGAGCCACTGCTGCTAACTCTCCTTGCTGCATTTCTACGAGAGTTATACCTGTTCCCCAGCGCTGCTTTGGCAACACTGTCTGTTACAACCTCCCGTGCTCTCTGTGATTTGATGGGCTGCTTGTTCAAGTACACAACCTTCGGAAGAAGACTACAAACTGCTTTGTGAAGGTGATCATCGCCAATGTTGGTCTGAATAGGATTTCCCGACAGATTTAGAGCTTGCAGAGAGTGATAGTTGGCAACGAGCTGGCCCAAAGCTTTAGCAGTAGTAATCTTGTTAAAGCTAAGGTCCAAGACTGTAAGCTTTAGGAGCCTATGCAGTCCCTCAACATTACTAATTTTATTACCAGCCAGCGAAAGTTCCTTTATCATTGTGCAGTTTGATAGCCCTGACATAACAAACATCCAAGAATCATTATAACAGAGAAATTGAAAGTTTTCAGTGTCAGGGAAAACATGCAAATCATATAGAGAAAGGACTGATACCAATGATACCTTGCCCAATTCGAGACATGCGATTATAACTGAGATCAAGCACTCGCAACCTAGTTAGTTCTCTAAGTCCTTCAATAGTGCTAATCTTATTTCTGGACAAGTTTAGTACATGAAGGCCCTTTGGCAATGATCCTGGGGTTATGCAGACTGCAAAACAAGGACAAAGCAAACAGGCAGCTCTGTTAGTACCAATAAGTAACTTTCATTCCTAAGATAAAATGTGTCTTCAGCCAGATGGTGTTTCTGCTTTTGCTAGAAGCATACCTATGGAGTTATTAGATAGGTCCACAGATCGAAGACTAAGGAAGTGTGACATGATGGGAGTGGCTTTTAACCCAATAGCAGAGATATGTGCGGCAGTTGTGGAGGAATTCAGGGACTGGATCACACTGTTAGCAATTAGAATATCCTCAGATAAATTATTATCTGGAGATCGGATAATTGCAGATGTGCTTTTCGGTGGTGATTTGTCTTTCAAAGGAGAGGGTGGGAAGATGATGCCCTCATCACTGCCAGCACCATCATCGTCATCATCAACATCATCATCAGATGGTGGCATTTGAGTCTCAAGATCTTTAACCCATTCATCAACTCTAGAGTAGGAAGTAGATTCTGTTGGGAAAGCAACCCACCGGTTCTGGGGCCAGAAACCAGAAAATGAATCCCCAATATCTCTCCAACTTTCTTCCATTTCTTCATTTCTGTAGTGGTCCTTGTTCAAGGATTCTCCTATAAGTGACTCGGGGGATTGTGTTCCACTCAACATCATAGCTCGGTTTGGTTCAACCGTATCTGAGTGGTATCCACCTTTCTGGTTCAAATCTGTACCTACAAATTGTGGCTGCTGCTGCTGGTTTGCAGTCACTTTATGCAGATTTCTGTGGCTCCAAAGGAACAATTTCCACCACAGCTTTCTACTCCTGGAAGGTAGGACTTGGCTTGAAGAATGCTTCCTTAACATCACTTTGTCAGCGCTGCAATGGCTTCTTACAGATGCAGGGCTGCCTGGAGTCCTCCACTTCTCTGATTGTTCATGTGATTCCCCATAAAGGAGCAACTTTGAAGGTGGTGGCACCTCTGCAATTACTTTCAGCATTTTGCTTGTTTCCAGATTAGAGCAGGAACGCTTGAGCTTGGGTGAATCGCAGAATCTTCCCTTAGTAATACCAGGATCACTAACATGTCCACTTTGGATCACGTCAATGATACCCTGGTGATTCTTTTCAGATTTGTTTGCATTTTGTTCAGTAAACTCGGAGGCAAAAGAATTAAAGGAGGCCACCCTCCTATCAGCACTAAGTTCACATCCACTTGAATCACCCTTGAAAGATTGGAGGTCCAGATCAGACACGTCCCTCCTCAGTGAGACATTTTCTTCATGCTCATCTTCTCCTTCATATGCCACCTCAGGAGCGTCATCCCCCTTGAGAGTCTTTCGGCTCATCTCCCCAGCACATGCAAACTGGTTGGGCATATCATCAGATGCTGGCAAAGCAGATGCTGTCAGTGTTTTCAACTCCTCAATCTTTAAAGGTGTTACTGGGTATTCAGGCCCGACTTTAAGGGACTTCAGAGCCTTGTTGAAGTCATCAACTTTATCGAACAACTGGTCACCAACCTAAAATCACACAAAAGAGAAATTAAGAATAAGCAGATAACACGAAATTGCAATTTTCAAAATCGCAATACGTCAATAGTCTAAATCCAATTAGTTCTCACCATCTTTTCCTTCTTTCTCCCAGGCAGCCAAAGGCAGCAGCTGTATCTTGCCATCTTAAAATGAGGTTTTATTCAAAATTCGTCAGAAGAGGTACTCTTTTATCCCTTGTACTTACTATTTCCCCAATTCTTTTACCTTTTCGCAGATAAATCCGTGCTGCTGATGGTTACATCTCTAAGGAATGCCAATTGAATGGGTACAGAGGACAATTATTGAGAAGTAGGGATTACATATAAGATTGTGGACCAAAAGTTAGCCGTAATCAATGGGAAGACCCCAAACCAAAGATTGAGTGCAGTAGCACGAAGATGATGATGATGCCTGAGGACCGGAAAACGAATGACCAATGTCTGTTCCGGTACATCTACGAATCACCACAATGACGGCCAGAGTTGTATGAACAGCAGCTCCTCTCGAGAAGCTTCAAAGAAACTATTCTGCAAAACCTCCCCTGCCGCATATTCAAACAACCATAAGGATCCAAATAATTACAAGGAAGACGGATTTGTTTAAATCTAAAAAGACGAGAGTTTCACGAACAAAGGGGATTTTCTGAGGTTCCCATTGATCTACCAAGAAACCTAACGAAACTTAACAATTTCCCAATAACATCAATACGGTTTGAGGGTAAAGACAAGAAGCACTCTAGACCTAGTTTTCCAGAAACCAAAATTTGGGTCGAAGTCTCTGGACAAAAAGATGAATCCTTTAACGATTTTTCACAGTTAGCAAACGAAACTGGTCAGAATTATATAGAGCCTTTTTTTGCTACTGAAACAAAAGACAGCATAAAACGTTAGGCTAAACCTACCCGGAGTCTCCACTTTCGTTGTTGCGCAATAACCCGAATCGATCTTGTCCTTGCAGTCGAGAATAAAGCTTTGAGGAAAATGGAACCAAATTTATATTAGATTCCGCAGAACGAGAGAGAGAGAGAACGAAGAAGTTATGGTGGAGAACGTTGGAAGCGTCAGGCAGAAGAGAGACGAGGAGGAAATAGACAACAAACAAACGTAAGAGTTGTGAGCGTAAGCGACCGTCCGAGCTAACGAATCATGACATTACGCGGATGTTACACGGGTTAGTGCTTACCCCGTGTTCTATTATCTAAGGACAACCAGAAAAAATCAAAACCTACGCACGTCTAATAGCTTCGATACCAATTCGGATTCTTTTATCGTATGACCTGTGTAATGTATATTTTTATAATGTATACGATTAATGGTGGTGTTATTACTCATGATTAGGTAAGTTGGAGTGATGATCAGATGTGGCATTACTAAGATAACAACTTACAAGAGCCGTTCCATTCGAGCTGAGGCTAGAAATTGACGATTGATATTAATACGAGCGACAAGTACATGTGACAACTTGGACTTATCCTTCCTCAATAAATTATTGGGTTATCGAATTGACACTGCCAGTGCCAGATCCACGAGACTTCGAACCACCTTTCTGAGACAGTACAATTTAAGCCAGTGCCAGATCCACTAGACTTCGAACCACCTTTCTGAGACAGTACAATTTAAGCCACGTGTCCCATTTTAAAACCACACCTTCTTTGGTTTGCTTCTTTCTCTCTAATTATATAAGTATAACCACACCTTTCTTTTTCTTTTTAGGAAAAAGGAAGACCTAAATAAATCTTTTAGTATCTATTTTTACCCTTAAAACTTATAATTATATAATATGTTAACAAGCTAAAGTTTAGTTTATAAGATTATTATGTATTTAATACAACCTAAAATAAAGCATTTTATTTTGTATTAAATAATATGTTATAAGATTTTTATGTATTTAATTATATAATATGTTAACGTGCTATCCAACCTTTGTCTATCGTCACCTTTGGATGTACAAATAAAAGTAGCTTTAACCTTTAAGAGTCGTATAATTCTCCTGAAGATTCTCGTAAGATTTGATGTGACTTATTTCTTTTAGCATTTTGTAATTGTATGCTAAAGAATATAATACACATAATTCCTTAATGTCCTATAAGACGAATTTTGGGAGGAGAGGATTATTTATGTTTAATCTTTCATCAAACCGAAATTGGCTATTTTGATGTGACCTGACAAAGTGAATAGCTGAGGAGCGACCAGTGTTTCGAATACCGTTCTGTACCGGACAGTACCGGAACGGGAATAAGTATACCGGACAAAAATTTCGGCCTGTACCGGTCATTTTCGGTCGGTACCGGCCGGTATCATAAATTTCGGAAAATTCTGGACAAATTCGTAAAAAATAAAAGCTAGGGACCATTTTGCAAAATTTAAAACTTTAACCCTAAACCCCCCCCCCTCCCCCGACTGTCTCCCTCTCTCGTCTGCTGCCCACTCTCCCTCTTAGAATCTCAGATTTATCTCTCCCTCACCTGTCGCCGCCGCTCCTCCTCCTCCTCATCTTCTCCTCTCTGCGTTTGGATTCTGGCGTTCACTTCTTGCACAGAAATCTGGAAAATAGTAAAAAGAGGAGAGAAGGAAA
>JAOTAX010000002.1:5685480-5699129 GCA_025629825.1 Erythroxylum guanchezii
GAGATCATTGAGAGGATAGGACCTTTGGCATATAAGTTGGCTTTACCGAATGAGATGTCTCAATTGCATAATGTGTTCCATGTGAGTATGCTCCAAAGATACCGGTCAGATCCGACACATGTGATACTAGCTCAGCAGATTGAGGTTGCTAGTAACTTAAGCTATGTTAAGGAACCGATCAAGAATGTGGGATCACGGATCAAGCAGTTAAGGAACAGGGTCATTCTATTGGTAAAGCTTTGGAGGAACCACTCAACTGAAGAAGCAACATGGGAAACAAAGGAGTATATAAGGAGACAATATCCCCACCTGCTCGAGCAAACAGGTAAGAATTTCGAGGACGAAATTTCTTTAATGAGGGGAGAGTTGTAACATCCCATTATTTGTGAGAGGGTTAGAACGGTAATGTGAGTGATTAATGAGAGGCTTAGAAATGCTTCTGTATGTTCATGCATAATATGTCATATATTTATACATAGTTGTTGCATATGAAAATAATTGTACATGCATTCATGAATAATTCCAGGTATAATTAGATTGATTTGTGAATTTTTTAGAGTTATGAATGTTTTACACTGGAAATATTAATGATTAGTGGAAATATGGTATTTGTGAATTTTGGTGAATTTAGGAATAAATTTTGGCAATTATGGAAAATAGGAAGAAGAAACCAAAAGAAGTTTTCGAGATAGTTGGATTGTAAAGATGAAAGTTAAGGGAGTTAGTTTCAAAAGAAACTAAGTTAGAGCTTAGGTAGTGGGTAAGTGACAAGTGTCACTTAGGCTTTTGTGCTTTTCCTAAAAGTAGGTTACTATTCTTTGAGAGTTGATAGGTTAAGTCTTGTCTAAGTCCCTTCTTTATTATCATCTTTTTCAAACTTTCTTTTGAAACACATAGTTTTCCATCAAATACCTTCTGACTTCGATGCTTTTCCTTTCCTTCACCAAACCCACTTTGTCATTTGTGTCCTCTACCCTAAGAAAAATCAGAAGCTGGTCATTGTACTTAGTGAAGTACAGAAATTGTGTGGAGTTTAGGGCTTGAAGATTTTGGAATTTTCAGCAGATAAATGTTGAATAAATCCTTTAGAGTTGGGGATTTATGAAATAAATTTAATAAGTTACTATCATCTGCATGAAAAATGGCATTTATGTGTTTTTTCATAAATACTGTGTTATTGGGGGATGAAAAATCTGGTTATGTGTAAATTTAGTGTTTTGAAAGATTCTGAGTATTTAGGGTGTCGTAAAATATTGAAAGGTTGAAAATCTGGAAAATGCTCACTGAGTGTGCTTCGGTCTGTTAGCCATAACTTTTTCTCTAGTAATCCAAACAAGATGATTCTTAATTGGGATTAAACTAGAAACGTATGGTTACATTTCGTATGAAGACATCGAAATTCAATTCTGTCTCTAAGAATCTCAAAAGTTGTCATGAATTTGAGAAGTGGGTGCAGGATGTTGAGAGTTGAGTGTAAGATTCGCGTTCCGACTTCGGGAGAAAATCTGGACTTAATTTAGATAGATTTTGGCAAAGTTGTCTTTTTGAGAGTTTTAGATCTTTTTTTTTATCTTTCAAACGGTATATTATATGAAAATTGTGGACAACGGAGTCAAAAGTTATGATCCTTATAAGTGAGACAATGGAAGTGAGACGATAGACGTTGAGACGGAAAAAGTGAGACGATGAAAGTGAGACGATGGAAGTGAGACGATATAAAGTGAGAAAAAGTAAGTGAGACGATAGAAAGTGAGACGATGGAAGTGAGACGATAGAAAGTGAGATGAAAAAAGTGAGACGATGGAAGTGAGAAGATGGAAAGTGAGATGATAGAAAGTGAGACGAAAAAAGTGAGAAGATGGAAGTGAGACGATAGAAAGTGAGACGATGGAAGTGAGACGATAGAAAGTGAGACGAAAAAAGTGAGACGATGGAAGTGAGACGATAGAAAGTGAGACAATGGAAAGTGAGACGGAAAAAGTGAGACGATGGAAGTGAGACGATAGAAAGTGAGACGATGGAAGTGAGACGATAGAAAGTGAGACGATGGAAGTGAGACGATAGAAAGTGAGACGATAGAAATGAGATGATAGAACTAAGACGAAAGGAAAGTGAGACGATACAGAAGTAAGATGATATAATTGGCCTTCGAGGTCTTCATGAAAGTTGTAGATCTAGAAGTGCTCTTTCCAATAGTTTAAAAACGAAGTCAATCCGACATCTGTAATAAGAGTTATAGGATTTACGCCAAGACATGTACAATGTGAGTAAAGATACGAACATGTTCAATTCTTTTGGCCATAACTTCTTCTCTAGACCTCCAAATGACTTGATTCATGAACCATTGGATTCGTAAGACATTGATATTCATCTCCACCAAGAATCATAGCTATTTGAAATGAACAGAGAAAGATTGAGTGAAAAGAGTGGGATAAGTACAGTGAGTGTGCTTTTAAGTAGTATGAACTGGTGTTATTCCACTGAACATACTTCGGTATTTTGATGGTTTCTAGAGATCTACTGATCTAAATGAGATGAATCTCGATTTGTGGTAAACTAGAGACATGGAGCTACAAATGGGATGAAGAAAATTGTTGGTTAAATACCCAAGATTTATCATGAACATGCATTGTACATACGTCATTTCATGTATGTGCATTATTGAATACTTATGATTGTGTATATTATGTATTATAGAAGGGCAACTGGAACGTCAACCTCCAGATGTTGCCGGATCTTCCAGGCATTAGCTTCGGGAGCGACTTGTGAGTCAACCTAGATGATTTCCTAGGATTGATTTGATTTAATTCGTTAGAACTTCCAATATTTTAAAACTTGTTTGCAATTTGTTTGTGAATTCCGAACTTAACTTGTCCGAAGAGACCAATATTCAGGAATGTATTGGAAGTGCTTTGATTGTGGTTTTGACTGCTATGGTTTTCTGAATGCTATGTATATCCTCAACGAATGTTGAATGCCGAACATAGGTCCGATGATCACGAGCTTTGTTTGCGCATCATATGTTATTGTGATATATGACACATATGTATTGGATGCATTTCATAAAATGCATGTTCAGATAAAGGCGTTGTGACTTGAGTAGCCGGTTTGAAGCGCTTCCACGTAGAGCTTTGCTCCGTGAATTCTGATTCTGCATATAGAGCCTTGCTCTGTGAACTCTGTTCTGACTGAGCCCTATGGGCCAGTATTTGTATAAGTATGTGATAGGCACTCAGTCACAACAATAATAACGAATATGAGTCTCATGCATATAATATTATAAGACTGAAGATTCTGATTGGTTTGCAAGGCGATATTGAATGATTAGGTGATATGCCATGGTATGTGAGTATCTGAACAATACATGCATGCTTAAAATGAGTATTTGTGCAAAATGTGATATGTGTATAAGATCCGGTGAATTCATCAATGATGGTTCACTCATTGAGTTCGCAAAACTCATCAAAATTGCAACGTTGTCTTTTCAGGATCGTGAGATGACTCTATTTACTGAGGGGCTCTACCGCCGTATAGATTGTGATTTTGGCAAGTGAAGTCATGGCTCAAAGGTTGGTCAGCTGGAACTTTTGGATGGCTTAGATAGATTTGATACATTTCCTCTTTCATGTAGGACTTTTGTATTAGGTTTTTGATGATGTACATAGGGAAAATGTGAAAAGACACAATGTAGTCATCGATTTGTGAACAGAAATGAGGAAAAAGTTGGTTTTAAAATATTATGATTCTATTGATGCTTTATAAGTGAATAGTGACATGATGCCATTTGAAGAGAATGTAGTGATCGAACGTAGCTCGCCCTTATCGTAGGATATGTACCGGAATAACCTCTGGGTGTCCCGGTGTGTGCCCTGTGCTAAGGGGGCACTGCAATTAATCACTTGAGTTATTTTTATTAATTGTCTTTCATTAAGAGTAGTAGAGAAAAATCCTCTGTTGAGGTTATTGAGTGTGAAAATCTTTCACGGGAAGTGAGGTTGAGAGATAGTTTCAAAGATTGTGTGAGTTGGCTTTGAAAGCCCTTGTGTAAATCTATTGAACCTTCGTGAAAGTGATTAAGCTGGGTGAGGGCCCCACAGATGTAGGCAAGGTATGTCGAACTACGTTAACGAATCTCGGTTTTATTTATCTTTGGTGCTTTAAATTTTGTGTTTGTCATAAAAGAATCGGAAAGTTTGCAAAATTCCTACACCTCTTCGAATTTTTCAAATAACATTTCTTTTCTTGAGGTCGCTCACATTAGGAATTGAAAGTGCTCTATTTGTTCACATTCTATATTGTCCCTGTAGAGTTAGCCTACACAAACAAGATAACTGAAAAGTGTGATGTGTACAACTTCGGAGTGTTAGCATTAGAAGTAATCAAAGGTAGCTATCCTGGTGATATGTTATCTTTGATGCCAGGAAATGTTAAGATGATATTAGAAGGTGTGCTGGATCAGTAGCTTTCAGCTCCTTTACTAGAAGCAAAAGAGAAATTTGTATCTATCATAAACATAGCATTCTCTTGCTCGCATGTTGATCCATATTGAAGAAAACCATAGGGGTGTATTTTCGCAAAAAGTTCGATTTGACCGCAGTTATCTATAAGGTTCTGTCGTAGTTACTTATAACTGTATCTGTCGGTTACTGAATATAAAGTAACTGTATCAGCAACTGTTAATTTTTCTGTACCAAACGAAAATAGAAAAATAAATACGAAATTAAACAGATCGACACCAAAATTTGGTAACACAATTCGATAGACCTTGCTTATGCCTGCGGGACCCTTACCCAGCTTACTCACTTTCACGAATGTACAATAGATTTAGACAAGGCTTTATTGAGTAGACACCACTCAACCTTTGACACTGTCTCTCATCCTCACTTCCCGTGAAAGATTTTCACATCCAATAACATGACTGACTCGTGTTAACCTTAACAGAGAATTTTTTCAATACTCCTTTAATGAAAAGACAATAAATAAATAACTCAAGTGATTAACTATCTAAGAATGAAAACAAAAAACAAAAAACACTTGAGACAGAAACATAACAACTTTCCTATGGGTTCAACTCCTTTGAAATAGATCATAAAGTTGTTCACACAAAATAGGTTGATTCATACACATTCCAGATCCAAGTTATAGCTGCGGCAGAAGGACTCCATGCAAGATAGATCCAGTAAATAAATCTCCACACAATAATTTACTGAAGCCTCACCACGATGAGTCATGCAACCACGACAAACAAGACATTCACAACCTTCACCACATCAATTGCGTAGCCTACCACAAACGAAGGTGAAAACCAGCTGCACATTTATGAACACAAAACAATTTTTCAGCCAAGATCCCACAAAATAATTTTTCCAACATAACCAAGAAGTCTTCACACACACGTTCACTTTCTAAATAACTCACTCTACATATAATCTCTAAAATCCCATGAATTCATTTCAACCAACTTAAAAAATCGTTATATTCTTCACATATCCCATTTAAAATAGAATTCTATCACAATTGAAACATTATCCAAAAATCCAACAAACCAATTGTGCCCAATTTAAATTCAATCAATTTAGATGTGAAACTAAATTATTTGCTAGGTTTAATTATCCAAAAATATCCAAAATTCAATAATAAGATATATACCATATATCTTATCAATCTCCCCCTTTTTGGCATTGTTTGTCACAAATATAAAACTCCCCCTACATAAAATAATTGGACATATAATCCACATGAGAAAAGAAATCTCCCTTAATCCATCATCAAGTTCCAAAGAACATCCGTCAAATTCTTAAAGTTCAAGAGACATCCAAATAAAAAATAATGAATAATTATCCAATCATCCAAATTTCTCCCTCTTAGGATAGAAAGATGTCAAAAACCAAGACTAATAGTCACGGAGATACCTTAAAATCTCCCCCTGAATTGAACTGTCACCAAAAACAATCTGATGTCTTCCCCTTGGGATAAAACAATGTCAAAACAAGAATACCTTTAATGTGATCAATCTCAATGAATAAAGAAGCATAAAATTCAACAATAGGTGCAGCGGAAGAGTCATAAGCATGTAGTGAAATAGCAGAAAGCCAAGATGACAATTTACTACTAGTTAATACAGACGTCAACATATCATTGCTCACTTCAATTCCATCTTCATAAGACTAATCAAATTCATAAACCCTATCACCAAGCATAGACTCATGTACATATCAATCAATTGAACCTTAGAAAAGCCATAAATAAAAACTCAGAAAGCCTAAACGATAACTCCTTCGAACCTCTTTTTTTGTTCTTTTTAATAAATAACATTAAACTATACTTCAAAAAAGTAAAGCACACAGTCCCTGTGCCCCTCGAAGAAATTTAAACCTGGACTTATTCTTCATCACATTATCTCGGTCATTAACTGTCGTATTGATTTCTTCATCTGAAGTAACTAACTTATCCTCAGTTTGCACAATTTCTTCAAAAGTAGTAACTAACTGTGAATCTGGACAATTTCTTATTTTTCTTTCACTACGTATTTATGCTTATACTCCCCTTTCTAAACCAATAGTGCTTCAGTAAAATGAGTTGATTATGAAATTGATGTGAGGGATATAGGGTCCTTCAGTTTTGGCTTCTTTGAAACAACATCTGCAATAACTTGTAGCATTTTGGCCTTATGTGGCCGATAACTCAGTAAAAATGACATATGGGAATAAATCTTCAATTCTTCCTCAATGTTTCTTCTTGGACAGGTCTGGGTATATCAATTTTCTCATCATTCACCTTAGAGCACTCACCTTTGTAACCAATGCCTTGAAGATCCCTTTGAACCTTACCGATTTCGATCAGCTTTTCTAACTTTTGTGCCTCCACTCAATATTGTCAAACCCTTCTTGATACTTGCTAACTTCAATCTGGCTTCACTGAGCTCGTTTAAAGCCACCATCAATTTCTTCTCTAAATCTTGAATAGTATTCTTCATAGAGAAGTTTTCTTCCTTCAACCTATCATTCTTGTACATGTTTTCACCCATTTTTCGTACATCACTTCGTAAACCTCATAAATATTCTTTCTTTTATCATTTGAACTACTTTCAACACTGTCATAATCTGATATTGAATCTTGACCTGATTTGTCTAGATTTTTCTCAAAAAATTTTTATTTGCCCCCTTTTTCGTCTTCAGTTACTTCCTTCTTAGTTACTGTTAGGCATGCAACTGGATCATTGTTATACAAACCAACTAACGTAGCACCATTTGCAATTTCTTTTTCACTACCATATTTACTTTCAGATTCATTCTCACTCCAAGTGTTAGTAAAAGATTTCCCTTTTATCTTCTTCAAGGTATTAGCTCATTCTGCTTACACATGTCTGAAGCCCTGACACTCATGACATTGAATTCTCCTTGTTTTTCTTTCACCCTTTTGAGTTTTGACTTATTGTTTAAAGTTGTTGTTTGATGAACTCCCGCCATTTTGCCTAAACTTGGATCTATACTTCTTCACTTTCTTAACCATTTGCTGAAATTTCTTGTCAATAATTTCATATCCTCATTCTCATCAGATTCATCTTCTACATCATTTAATCCTTTTCCAATTGCAGCTTGTAGTGCCAATCCTTTGCTCTTTTCTTGTTTACCCCTCAACAAATTCATTTCAAAATTGGTAAGAATTCAAATTACCTTCTCTAATGACAAGTCATTGATGTCATGAGCCTCCTCAATTGCTGCAATTTTCGGAATAAATCTTGGAGGTAGTGATTTCAACGTCTTCTTGACTAGTTTCATATTGGAATATTTCTTCCCGAGTTGATGTGTCTGATTCGCTATATGGCGCAATCTTTCATGAAAATCCCCAATAGTCTTATTTTCATTCATCTTTAGTTCTTCAAACCTTACAACTAAGATTTGAAGTTTTGACGCTATCACAAATTTGAACCCTTCATGAATAGTCTACAAAGCATCTCACGCTTCTTTAGCTAATTCACAGGCTGATATCATTGAGAAGCGTCCTTCATCAACAGCACTAAAAATTGCATGCATTGCTTGTAAGTTTCCAAGTACGCTTTCTTCTTCAGCTTTTGCCCATTCAGATGGATCTTTTTGAACTGCCTCTCCCTTATCGTTAGTAACATCGGATGCGTCCATCCATGTACTATCGAATGCCAATCTTTTGTACCTTAAGCTTAGATGAAGACTCTCATATGTGATTTCCATGTAGGATAGTAAGAGCCGTCCAACAGTAGTGGCCCGGTGATCGATGTACCCTCTCTCGTAGCTATGTCCTAATTTGGTGACTTTGCTCTTATACCAATTGAAGAAAACCGTAGGGGTGTAGTTTCACAAAAGTTTCGATTTGACCACAGTTACTTGTAAGTTTTTGCTGCAGTTACTTGTAACTATATTTGTCGGTTACAAGATATAAAGTAACTATATCAGCAACTGTTAATTTTTCTATACTAAACGAAAACAGAAAAATAAATACGAAATTAAATAGATCAATACCGAAATTTGGTAACGCAGTTCGAGACACCTTGCCTACCTCTATGGGGCCCTCACCTAGCTTAATCACTTTCAAGAAAGTACAATAGATTTACACAAGGCTTTACTGAGCCAACACCACTTAACCCTTGACACTATCCCTCGTCCTTGTCCTCATCCTCGTCCTTGCTCCGACTTGCAGCAATTCAATCAGTGGACTAACAACACCATCCTTCATAGCGTCCGAGTAACATTTCAGATGTATCTTAGGCTGCTGCACGTGAATTTTCTTTGTCCAAGCACCAGTATTGGGGGATGGTTTCTAGGAATCTGAAGCTAGTGAGCTTACCTCCTTTCTAGATGCATACTTTTGACAAACCTCTCAGGTGAGCACAAGGAAATCTTTCATTGACAGGGGTGAAGGTACCCCATCCCCTTCCATGAAATTCACGTCGTTATCCTCCTGCCTCTCGCCGAGTCTCCTTACACCATTATCCTCACATTGCAGCTCCTCCGTCTCACGTCTTTCCTATAACCCAAATGCGACCCAGAGCAGGAAACTTTTACGTTGCCTTCAAGCAAACCTATCCCAGAAATCAACTATTACTGACCAAGCACCACTACTCACTTCTTCAAGCAACTACTGACCAAGCCATAACTACGAAACGAGTGGGTGGAGGACGGTGGGTCACTTGCCACCGCTAGTCGCCAACAACACCACCACCGCCGGGCCCCTACTTTGTCGCCTAGCTACAGAAACTTCCCGAACAAGAAGAAGAACCAATAGCTGGCGCAGATCTGGCGCCACTTCCTCTCTGGTGGGTTGCCCAACGCTCGCACTATCCAAATCTTTTAGAGCAGCGTGAGTCAAGTGAAGGTTTTGGAGTGCTACCCAGATCTACCCTGATCGACAAGTGAAATACGCAGAGTAAAACAATATGTAATAGTGTAAAAATGTTAGCTAATTGCTATTTGGTTAATAAATACTGCACTTTAACTTCTCTCTTTTCTACCTATTCCACACAAAATAAAAATCAATTTTAAGATGTTTGGACCTCCATTGAAATATAAGAGTATTTGTGAGGTATGTAACTAAGACATTATCACATCATATCATTGGTGGAATTTGCACGGGAAACTCGATTTCCTTCAAGAAGCAGTGAGCCATTGAATTTCACAAACAATTACTACACTTTAAAATTTGTGAGATTTGCTAAAAATTGTGAGCAAGAATTTATCTCCTTTAGGCACATTGATAGAAACATCATTAGCATCCACAATCTTAGCTTTATGTAAAAGGTCTTGAATATATTTGGTTTGAGTGAGCGGTAGACCTTTTTATACCACATATCTTCAACATCAATTTTTGGGTGCTTCATTAGTTGGTATGGAAAGAAAAGAATAGGTAAGGAATGAAAAAAGATGGTTGTTAGTATATTATAATCGGATGAACAATGTTTTTATATCCCCTTTTGGGATAATACTCCATACCCTTTAATATAGTGAGGAATGGAAGTCATGTGCTTTTCTATTCTTTGCTATATTTATTATAATTTCTATTACCACGTAAACACAACCGAATAGATGAACAAAGCCTTGATGTTGGATTATAAATACATCTTCATCAAGTGAGCCGTGAAGAAAAGCATTGGCGATTCTATTGATTAACTACCCATCCCTTTGAAATTGCCGATGAGTGAATTGTTCTTACTACTATCAGTTTGATAAGTAGATTGTAAGTTTTAGTGAAGTCAATGTCTGGTTTTTGATGGAATCCCTTTGCAACTAACCTTACTATATCTCTTTTAATCTTGCCTTGTCATATTTTATGCGAAAAAACCCACTTTGAGCCAACAAGGCTAATTTTTGGTAAAGGTCGTACTAGTGTCCAGATTCAGTTTTAAATCATGGCATCATATTCGACTTTTATGGCACTTCGCCATTATTAGAATTTCATTGCTCGAGCGAAGGTGTAAGGAACAATAGTAGGAGATGCTGAAGAGACAAAGGCCTTTGGTTTTAAATAGCCAAATTGTGCTCGGGTTATCATATGATGTGTCTTAGGTGGCATAAAATTTTTTGGTAATGCTAAGGGGCGGTTTGATTTTATTTTTGTTCATGTATTGTAGATTTTAGTTTTTTATCTTTAGCTTTTGTTTTTTAACCAAATAAAATTTTGTTTGGTTGTTAATGTCAATATAATTATATTTTATTACTATTAACAATTACATATTAGATAAAATTTAAAAATAATTAATTTTATTTTAATCTCTTATATAATATTTGTTAATAAATTATTAATGAAAAATATAATATTTTATTAAAATAAATAATTTAATACTTGAGATTTTCTTTATAAATTAATTTTTATTATTAATTAATTTTTAAATTATTGGCACAAATTTTAAATTTTAAAATAGTTATAAAATTAAAACAAAAAATTATTAAGATAAAGTATTGAAAATTATTGATATTAATTAATATTAATAAATTTATATATATATATATAGTTGAGGGTAAATTATATTATGATTAAAAAATAAAAAATAAACACCAGCTTTTATAATTGTCATAAATTAAGAAAAGTTTAAAATAGAAACTAAAAACTCAATCAAATGGATTTTTTATTAAATTTTTAAATAAAAATAAAAAATAAAGTGGAAATAAAGAAATCCTAATTTATTGCCAACCAAATTTAATTTTCAATTATATTATACAAGTACAATTTAATGGAAATAAAATATAGCATTTTACACTTTAAAGTTATATAATCTTAGTATTGGAGCGCCAAGTCATCATATTTATACTTGAATATGTTAACCTTATACTTGATTTTAGTGTATCTATTAATTTTTCTTTTGATAAATAAAGATAATCTCAATTTTAAAAATTTGAATCAATAATTAAATGGATTTTGTTCTCCCTTCAATTTTACATAATAAAATTAAATAAATGAATGATAAAGAAAACTGTTTCTTTCTCTTTAAAGGCAAAAGGGTTACAATAATAATAACGAATGAATGAATGAATGCAAATTGACTCATTATTATTATTTATTAAATTAAAATAAGTTGTTTATCAAAGACGAGGAAGCGCTAAACATAATTTCAGGAGATGAGCTTCCTTACGGATTGCACTCGTCTTAAGGCCCGCAGTTTTAGGGACTAAATAAGAGGTCATAGCGGTCAATGTATGCAAGGAGCAACCTGAAGGCTGAAAGCGAACTATTAACTACGTCAACTTCAGACCACCGCCTACAGCTAGTCGATTTTAGTTCCTCTTCGACCCAATTTTCAGGTTGTATTTATTGCTCAGATTTCCTTTTTCTCCTCATACCCTATATTGCAAAGGCCCAAATTTGGGTGATTTAATCTGTCATCCACTCAATAATAAATATGAAAGGGACGTTCAAATCAAATGCCACCATTCTTAGTTATCAACACAACGAGACGTGCTCTTGAAAGTTCAAGCCTTACATTCTCGCCCACTATGGATATAGATTAACCAGTAAGATGATAAGCTTCATCTGTCAACCTTTATTTTAATTTGAGGACCATATAACTTCCCTATTTTCGTGGTATTTGAAGTCATCATGTTCATACTTAAGTACGATAATTATATTCATACTTTAGAAAGGAAAAGTCATAACACGTTTAAATAGACTTGGACTTGTACAACATAGTCTCACTAATGGTGTCAGCCAGTGACGGAACCAGGAATTTAAGATAGGAGGGTCCAAATATTTAATTTTTTTAAATCTTAGAGAGCCCAGTGCACCACTGAACTTTAAATAACTCCATCCTTATGTATATATATATTAAAAATTAAAAATATTTAATTTTTTAAATTTTGGGGGGCCCAGTGCACCACTGGCCGCAACATGGCTCCGCCCATGGTGTCAGCATCATTGAAATGTTAGTACGTAGTAGGAGTCTTATTACGTACCCCGGATCTACATGAAAGGATCATAAACGAAAGTAATGCAGAATACCTACATTTCGGTTTCATCTCTAATTCTGATGCCGATTCCGAGCTCCAAACATCTCCGAATGTCCCAAGGCCTTTAGCGAAAAGTGCTCACCAGCTCACGGGCAAGGTCTTTATATAGTTTCCTCAAATCCCGAGCTTCCCTAACGGATCAGGAATCCTTATGCTCGAGATCAGCTTATGAGTAACTGCAGTAGACCTTACCTTTATATAGCTTCCATATCGAGCTTCCCCATCACAACGCCGATATAGACTCGGTCCACACTGATCGAGACTCATTTTCTACCCGGACTTTGACCCATTAATCTAGATCATTTATTGGGCCACTTTATTATCTTTATCTGGATCAAATGACGTAACTTAATCGATAATTTATTTAAAAACCAAAATTACAATTAATGTTAGTCCAACTTTATGAGACATGGACAAAATTGTCCCCAAGGACAAAAAATATCTTACAATCTCCCCCTTGGACAAGCATTAATTGCAGCAGACTTTAGTTTTAAAACAATTTTAAAATCAGGTTAAGCCACGCTATTGTATTAGACGTCTAAGTTTTGAAAACAAAACATTTGATCCAAAGATAACAAAAGTACATCATTTTGTCCCGCAAGGCTTTCGATACCGAAAAGCATCAGATGCATATGTCCTATGTGACACAGATCCAATACAATCACAAATACCTAATACCCCACTAGCATGAATGGAAAAATAGAGTGTGGCAAACTACGATGATACCTTTATGATCTAAATTGTATCATCTTCGTTTGTAGTTCTCTCGATTTCTCCAACTTTATGCTAAACCGCATATGCTAAACTGCATTAAAGAAATTCTGTTTTCTCTCACCGAATGCTAAACAACATTAGAGAAAACCTTTATGTTCTCCAACTGATTGCTAAACTGCATTAGAGAATCTTTATGGGACTAAAAACTTATATCCCCCTATATCATGTCAAACTTTATAGATATCTATATTAAATTGTATGTGTCTAAATGACATAGGCACAAGGTCAAAATGTATATTTGCCCAGTGACCTTCAAATGCTTAAGATTGACACTAACCTTAAGACTTTCATATATACTATGACAATGTATGATGACACTTAATATTGAGGATAAACGATGATCATCTTTATCAGTAACCATCATACTATCATAATACTTCAAAATGTACAAATGTACATGGA
>JAOTAX010000002.1:5739808-5753188 GCA_025629825.1 Erythroxylum guanchezii
ATTCGAAAACCACATTTGTCTAATCTAAGCACTCAACTCTAAAGCAAACTCCAAAGTGATTTCTTTGCCGACTTTATCAAGAGAAGGGCCAAATATGATTATGCTGGCCTTTATCCAGGCATATAATCTTATCTTTTGATATTTGACAGTACAACAGCACACTAATCATCTAAGCTTTCCTTTCTAGTAATCATTATTAATTATTTTTTTACCCTTATAATAAAACAGAGAGTTAATAGCGATTACTTATGCTAAGATGAAGGAGGTAATGTAATCAAGGATGCCACGTGGCAATTTGTGGAGGCCCCAGTGGCTATTCAACTCTCTAACAAATCGCGAGACCTACACTTGCGGTCATTCGTTACCATTATAATAAGGAGCCAGGAAAGTTACCATTTTCCTTACACGATTCAGTGAGTCCTTCCGAGTTCAGAGAGGGAAACAGTTCGAAACAAAGAGACAATGTCCACTCTTATAGTTCCACAGCAAGTACCCTCTGTGGCTGATGACTGCGAGCAGCTCAGGAAAGCGTTTGCAGGTCTCTTCCTTGTGTGTGTGTGCGCACGCGCTTGTACATAAAGTTATATTTTGGTTAAATTTCTCTTTTATTGTAAGTGGGAATGTTTTGGAAGAAAAAGGTTTTACAAACTGCTATCAACTGATGCTTTCCTTTTCGCAGCTACTTGTAATACAATCTCTAGTGTCAAAGGAAGTTGACCCGTGATTGATAATATACATACAAGCTTAAGATCTATCAATCTGAATGGCGTCTTAAAATGAATCTGCCTTTGTATTCTTTGAAGTTTAATCATTTGTCCAAACATCATCTCAGGATGGGGGACCAATGAGGATTTGATCATATCCATCTTGGGTCACCGTAATGCCACGCAACGCAAGCAAATTCGACAGACATATGCGGAGATGCATGGGGAAGATCTCCTCAAGGCATTGGACAAAGAACTGACAAATGACTTTGAGGTCATATTTTGATTGCATTTCGTATTTTTACACAATAACATGAACATGAACATATTGCACTGGACTTGCCATAATAAAAAGGGAAGGGAAAGGACAAATGTATCAAACATGGTGGATCAGGTTATGGTTCTAATCAAGCTAATGTCTTGTACTATATACTGATAATTTTATACATACAAATCCAATTTCTTATCTTCAGAGTTTAGTGATGGTTTGGGTACTTGATCCTGCTGAACGAGACGCGTTTTTGGCTAATGTGGCAACAAAGAAATTTACTTCAAGTAATCAGGTTCTAATGGAAATTGCCTGCACAAGATCATCACATGAGTTACTTCTGGCAAGGCAGGCTTACCATGCTCGTTACAAGAAGTCTTTGGAAGAGGATGTTGCCCAGCATGTAACTGGGGACTTCTGCAAGGTAAATATAAAAAATTCATCTTAATAGACATGATTTTCTTGGAAGTTCTTTGCCATACAAAATATTTTCCTTCGATTTGTTTTCCAGAGCAAAGTGATTCTATATCCCAATTGCCATTCTGAGAAGAAAGCAACTAATTGGCTTTTGCTTCATGTGTATGTTGCCCAGCTCTTGTTTCCTCTTGTATGTTCATACCGATACGAGGGAGATGAGGTGAACATGAACCTGGCTAAGTCGGAGGCTAAGATAATTCGCGATAAGATTGAAAAGAAGAGTTACAATGATGAGGAGCTCATCAGGATTTTGGCCACCAGGAGCAGAGCTCAGATCAATGCAACTCTGAATCAGTACAAAAACGAATTCGGGAATGATATCAACAAGGTAATGCAAAAAATGATTTTAACAAGATTTCATTTTTCTTTTAAAAGTGACCTTTTTGGTCTATAATCATAAACCAGTAAGCTTGAATGCATATTGCTCTATGTGAAGGACTTGAAAACTGAGCCTCAGGATGAGTTCCTAGCACTACTAAGGGCCACAGTTAAGTGCCTGACAAGTCCTGCTAGGTACTTTGCCAAAGTTCTTCGCTTGGCAATTGAAAGGCGGGGAACAGATGAAGGAGCTTTGACTAGAGTTGTAGCTACAAGGGCAGAGGTTGATATGAAGATGATAAAAGAAGAGTACCAGCGAAGAAGCAGTGTTCATCTGGAACGTGCCATTGGCAAGGACACACATGGGGACTATGAAAAGATGCTCCTCGCACTTGTAGGAGATGAATCTGCCTAAGAGTGTCATATTATATATATATATATATATATATATATATAATCCTGGACTAGTTGTACCAATAAAACAAGTGTACTAACAAAATAATGCTGGTCCAAACTTTTGATCCTTGCCACCTGTGGTTTATGGCCGTCCTAGCTGTTTAGAGTGTTGTATTTCAGTCTTTGCCATGTTTTTGAAGACATACAAGTCCCCTGACGTTCAAATCTTATGATCACCATTGCTATCATTCTTTTGCCAGTAAAGCACATGACCGTTTCTTGTATTGTCCACACTCAAACCAATTACCGTCTTGTGATCACAAATCTTAAATTACAAAGCCATTTCTTCGATTTCTCGCATCATGTAAATACATCTTAAACTCAAGCCCGAGATCAATTCTTTGCCAGCTATAGATTTTTACCCAGCCGCTAGGCGATTGGTCAGGCAATGAGCCATAGATCAGTCTTTTCTAATTGGCGGACCATTTATAAAAGAGAGAGCTAAAGTTATATAAATCAATCAATTAGTCTCACCTACCGTATGTTTAAGCTTTCCGAATTGGACAAGACTCTTTATAAAAGGAAAAAGCCGAAATAGGTTACAAAATAAGTCTAGGAAAGCAAGTCCCCGACATATCCTCTGAGAAAATGGCACCAGATGGGTAGAGTTTAAAATTCGGAATTGCATTCCAATAGTTTTTCTATAATATAAATAGATCGCTAATTTTAAGTCAAGAAGGAAATGAAAGCTAAACAAAACTCTGAAACAGATACTTTTAAAAGTTGCAGGAAATATAAGTACATTTGAAGTTCAGATGAAGAAGACAACAAGAAGACAACAAAATAATACAGGTGGCGTCTGCATGAAAACTAGTGGAACCAAATTCTCTCTTTGGACAGTACATTCTTTAAGCTCATGGATGAAGAGAAATCAACTGATTGCTGCCATCACTTCTTAGTAAACATACATCATTTCCGCAAGAGGTTTCGTGAGAAAATCCTCTTGCAATACGGGCTGGTGCGCAACATCATGTGAGGTCGGACCGCTTCAACCAGTGAAGAATAAAGAGAACCACCCTGCTTTTGAGACGCAAATCAGGAAAAAGGATTCTTTCATGTGGAACAGTAACACCATATTATTATAGTAATGGTCTTAGTTTTCATACCTTGGTAACAACTAGAGCAGACTGAATGACGTAGTTGGCATATGGATCTTGCAACAGTTGTTCAAAGTGTGACACTGAGAGTAGTTCACAAATGATTTGAGCTCGGCTTTCTTCAAAATACTTGAGACACTTTTCAACTACATGGCTACTAAATTTCTGTGTGGAGAGATGTACGTAGTGCCCTTTAAATTGAGAAAGCAAGTTCGTGACAGCGGATGGGCTCTTCAGCTCGATAATAAATTGAACAACATAGTTTCTGTAACAAGTATTCATAATCAAAGATTTAAACGAAGCTATTCAGGTACCAACAATATTAGTGTGAATGAATAAAAGCACAAACAGAGGATAAAAAGTCGATTCTTGTTACAGTATGAAATGCTTGTGAATTTCATAATCTAGATCAAAGCCCAACGATAGTGCATCTGAACAAAGGCATGTCTTGGTAGATTTGCAGATAGAAACAAAAGCCATTCACCGTGCAACAGAAATTATGCGAAACCGGAATGCCAATTGAAATGAGTCATTTTAGAGAAGCAAGTCGAAGCGGAAGGAAAAACAAAAACCTCCAATGATACTTGTCAACACCAGGATTAGAATCTACAAAGGGGTGAAGGAGAGGCCAAAGAAGTGTTTGTTTACAACTTAAAATGCTTATTTATTAAGTTGTTTTCTATATCGAAGGCAGTGCTATACTGCTATCTGTGAATGTCAGATTAATTTGTTTGATTTATAATTCTTGACACCTATCATGTGCGCTACCCCTCCCAAATAGCAGGTAAAAAGCAGATCATAGTATCCTGCATGGTTCACTATAATGCACCAAATGGATCAAACCACCATACCCAAAATAGCACTACCTAGCAACATATATTTTCAAGCTGCACTAAGCTGGCTACTGTAGAAATTACAAAATCCTAAAGTAAAAGAATAACTAAAACAAATTCACATCTTTTGACGACATATAACGTGCCCTGTATTTGATACCATATCGTTTATCAGCACATAAAGGGTAGAAGACCAACATTGTAAAGGGTTGATAAACATTGATGCTTTACCCGAAAGGATCTTGAGCAAGGAGAAGGCCGTTGTTGGAGATTTCAGTTATCAACCTATCTTGACTTTTTCCTTTGGAATGTGCGATGCACCGTTGCATTACACAGCATCCATGTCGATGAGTTGCAATTTCAACACAAAACTTTGCAGCAGCATCAAATATGAACTACAAAACATGATTAAATGATAAACATAGCATGGACCAAAATTTAGCTGGTTTTATGCGGAGACCAAAAAGAGATTTTGAACTTTTATGTTCAAGACCCAGGTACAGCTTAAGAGTTCTAAAATTTTCTGAAAACATAGCATTAAGCTGATGGACCACAGGATAGGTTTAGATTTTATGGATCCAATGATTTTTAAGACAAAAGTTCGACACATTCTTGCTTTCATTCAAATGCACCACAGCATCAAAAGAGCCTTAGTTCAACTTCAAATGGTTCAAGGAAGTTAGTTAAAGGACAGGGTTAGTTAAAGGACAGGGTTTGATCCTCTCTACTTACATGATCCTATACCATGTTTTGTTAAAATGGAAAGTATAGGAAAAAGGAAACCCACGCTAAGACAAGATGCAAGTTATTTCCACCCTCGTAACGCTACCCAGGCTAGAGAGAATGAATGAAGTTGGTGATAGGTAAACGCTTTACTCCATATCAAGAGCTAAAACACTGTATGATATACAGAGTGGCACGATGATCAGAGGAGGAAATAAAGGCTGTACCTTGTTAACTTCATCACTAAGGCACTGCAAGCATCGCTGAATCACATGATTTCCATTTTGATCCTTTGTGAGATCAAGAAATCCAGGTTTAAGAGCCAGTACTACTAATGAAATTTGCTGCCTTGTCTTGAGAGTCTCTATCAATTTTTGCACCACTCTTGTGCTGTACCATTTTGTCAGGAAATTTTTACAGAAACAGACAAGTCATTAGTATGAAAACTCAATGTATGAAAAAGATGGAACTATCAAGTCTATTAACATTACCCGTATGTGTTTAAGCAGACGTTAATAAGCTGTCCTGGTTCTTTGGTAACCATAAGCACAATCTGAAATCTTTGTTCCTCATTGCACACATCCAATAATTTCTGAATTACATAATTACCGAATGGCTTCAACATGAGTTCAACAATATGATCAATTATCTCGTCAAAAATTAATTGAACATCTCGGCTTGTTCCCTCATCAAAAATCCTTTGCAAGAACCTGCAACCATTTTGATCTTGTGCCATTAAGTATATGTATCCCTGGATCTCAGACAAGGAACCAATACTTGGGACATTTGGAAGTATGGTAAAACCACTTAGTCTCTGATTGATTTCGCACATTCCTCCACAAATATCAAGCTTAACGTTTTCTCCCCGTAGGTTTTGCAGGGTGGCATCACTGAAGCAGTTCTTTTTGGCACATCTCATTTGATTCCGTACTCTACTGGAGCAATGACCCAAACCTGTTTCGAAGCCATTCTCTCGGTTAAAGGCTTCAGTGTCAGCAGATCCTTCAACTGAAAAAACAGATTGAGGAACCCCACTCTTTGGAATTGATGTAGCCTTTTCTTTTGATAGCATACTTTTAGACAATGGATTGCAAATATTTACATCTAAAGTTGAATGTATTAGCCAAGGACAACCAGACGTCTCCATGGTAAGTGCTCCTCCATCAGGATCCGTATTGAAATGTTGTGGACGAACAAATGCCTCAAGGCAAGGGCTACTAGCAGAAGGCTTTGATATACGAACTCCTCTGCTACAAATTTTCCCCTGTTCCCTTCTCTGATGCAACAAGTTAGTGTTTTGATTATTGCACCAGTCAAAACCACAGCACAAATGATTAGACTGATCCTGGGCAGGAAAAGACCCCATTGTATGGCAAACACCCATATCAAATCCACCCTGAAAACCATGGAATGTACTCGTAATGTCACCCTCAGAATTCATAGCAACACCAAAAGGAGAGGATTTACAGCCTCCAACATCAAATTCCTCATTGGTAAAACCATATTTTCTAGTATTACGTTGTAGAAACCCACCAACAGAACCATCATCAAAGCTGATGCCATATCCATCAGGATCCCCCTGAAATCCCTTCATCTTCATGCCACCGCCACCGTTTCTTTCTTCTCTGATACTGATTCTATACATATTCTCAGCCAACCCAAGTTCATCTATTTTTCCGTAAGAGTCATGAAGTGATTTAGAATCCAAACATAGTCCATTCCAGTAATAGGGACTTTGATACTTAGCCTCCTCGAACACAGGAGGTGTATAAGGTAAGCCATCCTCAGTTGAGCAACGCCCATTAGAGAATGAACTCGAAGAAGGCGAGTTCTCAGACGACAACATATTAACTCTACTCACAGGAGAGCCAGTGAAAAGAGGCTTAGACCTCTGATGACGAAGAAAACTCAGATATGGCACATTCTGGCCTTCGCTCAACAACTCGTCACTCCCCTCCATGCTCTCAATAACCCTTTTTTCTCTCTCACCCAGTTTAAACATGATCAAACACAAACCAGAAGCCTACGAAACATATATATATCAACAAAAAACAGAGACAGCAACAGAAGGAACCAACGTATCAGACATAATATCAATCACAGAAATCAAAAGGCAACACCTTTAACAAAAAAACAAAACCCCACGTCAGAAATCGACTCCGGTAGGCTTGAAAAGGCAAAATGATTTGGCAGAGTACAAACAGGACGGTATATTACAGTGGGGTGGCAAAAGAATTAACTTTTTCACATTCGGGTGTCATTGGGAATTGGGGCATTAGTGCGTGAGTGAGAGCGAATAAGGAGAGACAGAGAGAAGGAATGTGTGCAGGCGGTGTTGGGTTCCATTGTCTGTGCTCTTGGTCCGACGGTTTTTGTTGTAAGGTTTGTGTACGGACTCTGTTTACACTGATTGACTGCTCACGGTCACGCTCACGCCATTGAAATGAAGTTAAGTCGGCACTATACACAAAACTCCTTCACTCGCAAGTCGCAGCACAGAATTAAAACAACGCAGAGACAGACTGGTGTTTTTGTTGGCTGTGCTTTTTAATGGTTTAATAAATAAATGATTCTTAATTTAGTGATATTTGATAATATTAATATCTGTTTGTTAATAGTATCTTGTATATGAAACAGATTACCTTGATTTTCTCACTCCACATTTGACTTTGTTTCATCGCTTCCAAGAGATCATCTTGCTTATAAAAACGTTTTCTTTAACTTTCGCATTCATTTTCTTTTTTATTTTTGTGATATCATAATTTTTATATACATTTTAAAAGTGGTATGTCTTGAAATATATTTGTAGTTACAAATTATTCAATTTTTATATACATTATAAGTGGTATGTCTTGGCTGGCCTAGTACCTATCGCTCTTTTGTTTCTGCCGTCAAATTACGGCTGTGTCAGTTAGAAAAATGCGGTATTACTTTGGGATTTTTTCTGTTAAAGAAACAGCCTTTGTTTCCGGGACAAAAGGTGCACGAAAAGATATGTACCATTTACCTACCCGTCCCCTCGTTGATCTTTTTTCTTTTGAGATTACATCCTTAAATGACACATGCCTTTTAAAAGACCATTAAATAAAACGATCAAATTCACCAAATGCTTGCTTTTAGTCAGTTATGATTTACGACAATAAAGATCATTTAAGTTTTGCCAAATGCCTGGTGTCTTTCTAGGAACGGACTCCCGAAAAAAGAGCCATAAGACCGTTTCTTGTCATACACACGCTGACAACGCAATGGGGTTAATTGCGTCAAGAAGAATTATGACAATTTAGTGCCAACGAACCAAAATAACATATTCAACTGCCCAAGCATTTTGTTGCCAACAAAAAAACACAACCATATGGACATACACAATCCAATTAGCAGAGAGTCGTAACTTTTTTGGCATGTTAAGACTCAACATAAATCTCCCAAACCCAAATGTATGGTAACACATCCCCCTGCTAGGTAGCACCAACACAAAAAACCAGAGACGCCGTGATTAAATGTCTGTCTCAGACCTAACATGTTAAACCAACGCAATGGTGCTCTCGCCGCCCGGAGGCTTGCGTACGCCGCCTAGGTAGTCTCGAGACTCTACCTTCCCATCAGCAAAGATATTACTGCCACTCATCTCTCGCAATTTTGCAGTGCTTAGATGTTTCTCGGCGGATGATGGAGGGACATCGCCTTTAAATATATCATTTCCTGATAGCTCCGAGAACTTCTTGTCGTAAATTTTCTTCGCTGTCTTCATCACCTCGTTTGATGCCTGGCCCCCAGCAACAGGATGTAAAATTCAACCACAACTCCAATTAGAAGAGTTCCAATGGATAGAAATACAAATAGCATGCAATTTACCGGTAAAATTTTCTCAATATGCATGTACTTCTTGTCCACAATATTTTCATGTTCTCGTTTTGTAATTATCATGCATTACTCATCTTTGAGAGTTTGCATTATGCATTCATTATGTAGAAATTATAGTATGAGAAGTTCAAGCCGCTTTCCAATCAATAAAAATGTAGATTTAAAACTTTTTAAAAGCAGATGCAGGCACATATTAGAAGATTTGGCTGCAATTCTTACATCCTCCTCAGAAGAAGCATGTTCCCCAAGTGTAATGTTTTCTTTCAATGCCAAAGCACGTGTAGTTGCCGGCCGAGGTAAAATTTCAGGAGGGGAAGCAAAGATGTTATGTCCACTAAGCTCCTTGCACTTAGCATCTGAAAGCTGCTTCTGTAACTTCATATCTAACTCACTTTCTAAGGTCCCGCTCAGCTCACGCTGTTTAGCTACCTCGGGCAAAGTAATAGGCTTTTTAGGTGAAACACTCTCTTCTTCAGAGAATGAAATGTGACTGATTCCAGCGATTGCTTGCTGCAAATCCCAAAAAGAACAACCAGCTGCTGTCACTTCAAATTGAAATGGCATAACCCAGCTACTTTTGAGCTGATCTCCAACTAAATTACCTGATACATTCGCACTCCTGTCCTACTATTTGGAGTAGGATCAGATTCCGATGCTTCATCTTCTCCCTTACCAGAAAAAATGCCACTGCCAGTCATCTCCTTCATTTTATAACCTGAACAAGGTTTCCTACAAAAGATGAAAATGTGGTCAAAAATTAAAAGAAATAGTAATTCCTCTAGCAGGAATTCCCACCACGATTTCAAATCAAAATATGAAAAACCCAACTAAAGTGAACTTTACACTTCAATCCGAGTAACAAGAACATGCTGAATAGCCAAAATGAATTTTCCTAGTGCGGCAATGATAAACCTTTTCAACCCCACTGCGTTTAGCATCCGAAAATTTCAATAACCACAGACTACTGATTCGTTGCACTGACCATAGAAGTCGACTGACTAAACATATGAAAGTAAGTTATGGTTAAACTTCAGAAACTATTTCTCCATGGACATAAGTTCTTATTCAAATCAACCGCACGCTGAGTAATAATAAAATTTTTTGCAAGGTCTATGATCCCCGAAAAACGACAATTAGACAAAACAATCATCTCAAAATGTCATTAGAAAAATTTCTCTGTCGATAGGATTCCAACAAGTAGTAATCAACTAACATATCTAAACAGAGACAAATGATAATTATCCTTAAAACTAGACAGTATCAAGTAGATAACAAACTATAAATAAAATTAGAGATCTGATCTGAGCTAAAAGATCATCTTTCCTTTTATTCTTTCAAGAAGTCCAATATATAGAAGTTTTACCAAGCAAAAAGAGAGATAGATCAAAGTTTCAAAGAGGATCAAACTTGGTAAAAATGTTAATAAGAGATTTTTCTCACTTATCCGTTAAAACCAAGTAAAAGAAAACAAGAGAAGCTATAAAAATGTCAAAAACACCGCAAGTTACAGACAAACAGCGATTGAGACGAAGATGGACCAAAAAGAAAAGATATTTCTTTTAGAGAAATCAGTTAAGTTGTTCATTCTAGATCGTATTTGGTGCCACACTTAGAAAACAAAAAATAGGTAAAAAGGAACCGAAAGATGAAGAAAAGCAAGAACCAGATCTCACCGCTTGTTTAAGCTCTCGGTCTCCTCATCCGTGACTTGACCTCCAAAGACCACCTTCCTGATCCCATCCGACGGCTACAAATCATTCAATCAAGTGAAAGATTCATTAAAAACAGGAAATTTTCTTCAAAAATGCAACTAAAAGAAAAAGTGAAGGCGAGATTACCTGGTGGGAGCGAGGGGCGGAGACGACGGCTGGGGAATCAGCCTGCGGATTCTCCGACCACGTCAGCAGATCTGCAGTAGAAGTGTGTGGTTTTCTCACCGGAGTACTCCTCTCCATGTTGCTCTACAAAACGTATTGTTATTATTACTCTTCTTCTTCTATTCACTTTTTCTCCTTGCAGATACTAGAACTGGGAAAACAACCAAACTGCTGCAGTTAAAAGTGTTTGTTTGCTCTTCCTGTTACACTACAAGCTGTACGTGTGTGTGATTCGAAATGAGATCACAGTGAGTAAAGTGTTCGGTTTGGCTCTGGCTCTTGGCTTGCTTCGCCTTGCTCTTTTTGAAGCAGTAGATGGGATGGATTTATACGGCTTAAATGACGAAAATGACCTTTGCTTACTCTGCCAACTTTGATCTGGACCTTTCAGTTTTTACTGCTAGAGAGAGAGAGAGAGAGAGGTGTCCCTAAGACATATGATGAGTAGCAGCTACTCTTGCTGTTCTGTTGTTTTGGAAGCAAAGGAAAAGAGATATTGAAAATGAAGAATTAATTAATCTCTCAATTTGAATCTTTGTACCGCCCTTTTAAAAACCCAACATTTATTCAATCAAAAGCGTTTTACGATCTGAGTTACTGACACGTGTAGGTTTTCCAGGAAGCAAATGACTTGGCTTAGCCGGTGAATGATGGATAACTTTCGATCTTCCCGAAAACGCCCTTGATTCTTGTGCTGACAATACTAACCCTTCCTAGGTTGTCTCTTTTCTTCAGTTCAAGCAACGGATTAAAAAAAGAGCGCTTATTTCCCAACAGCCTGAAAATGATACATTTGGTGCTCGTGAGATGAGTGTCCAAAGTTTTCTAGTGTGCCACTGCGAACTTCTATATTCTTCCTCCTCTCGTGATCCTACTGGCAGAAAAGAAGGTCAAAACTTCTCTTGGTTCTTGGTTTAAGGTCCAAGAAGATTGGTGTCTCAAGGAAACGTGTGCAATTGGTAAAAACGTAAAAGCATTGGTGGAGGCCATTCGCTACTTATGATCCAAGAAATGCATCATTTTAACTTTAAGATCCCCAGCATGTGAGCAATCAGGAAATCTTGTAAAGCCTATATACAAGCTCAATTCCACAAGCAAGCACTTGAACTCGAAAGATAATCATTTCGTGGGCCAAATTTTTTTTATAAAAAGAAAAGGCCACAGGGTTTCACGTGTAGTGCTATCAAAGTGTGGACTTTACCACCATTTTTTGCGTGATTTGATCATTGATTGCGTTAATTACCACTAATCTCTTCCATAACTAAAGCCTATCCAAGCACTTCCAACGTTTTGGATTTTCCTTCCTTAGCAAAATTTTCCTGGGCAAGGGAAAGGGATTGAGTTTGTTGTCGCTATGTGAAAGAAAAAAGAAAAACAAAAGACGCCAAGTTATAACACTCGAAGGGTACATTGGTAAAATGAAGTACTGATTTGATCGTTGGAATTCGACGTAACGGTAAAGCGATCCGTTGGAGTCTCGAATCGATAGCCAATAAGCGGAATTTTGACGTTTAACTTACCGAAAACTCTTGTTACTCAAAAAGGTAACGAAGCATTGAATTGGGGAGGGGCTGGTTGGTTGGGTTGAGCAGAGCACGTGCCAAATTGAGGTTTTTGGATCCTCTCATTTCTTGTCAAACTAGGATTTTTATTAGATTCTGCTTACTAAAACAATCTAAGGAGTCCAGATTTTTCGTTTGATAACCTTGGCGTTATCCTGGAATATTTTTAAATGAGATAGTATGCCATTTTGTTGATCTTGATTTAATACCCAATTCAAAGCTCCACAAGTTACGGTCATTGTGGTCTTCTTTAACAAAGATGAGCAAAGCAACTTTTTGAAACCAATCAAAGTCATAACCTTGACTCTAGCTCCCAAGTGTTCTTTGCTTTTATTTGCATAAGAAACGAGGAGATAAAAGAAGTTGGTTATATGTCCCTCTAGATCCTAATCTAATCGACATGTTGCACCAGCCCAAGAAAAAAGTGTTAAAGAAGAGTGTTTGACTTAATGTTGGCAAAATGTGACATCGGAATTGTTGAATTCAGGGTTAAGAAATAGAACTATTGGAGTACACATCAACCGACTGTTGATTTAAGAAAAGGTTTTTCATTTTTCAATCAAGCTAAGAAACAAAGAGATTGTTGTTAAATTTCCCGAATTGGCAAAGCTTAATCACCCAGCAAACAAATTACTTAATAATTAATGTACACAACATTTGCAAATCCATCCATCACTTCACTTTTTGTATCAAATTGTCCTAATTTTAGAGTAGTTGTGGGTAAGTATACATTATTAAAAAAAAAAAAAGTTAGATGTGTAATATTCAGGTTCGGCTGCAGGCAGTGTGATGGTGACAAAAAATGGGCCTAAAACTTTTATTCACATTTATTGTAGTGTAACCAACTCCTTCAATTAGTTAATAATCAGATAAACCCTGCAACAGAAACACCATAGCTTGACTTCGACGTGCGCAGTGATTGTACCATTGCTTGTAGAAATGGCAGCGGGTAGGGACTAGGGATAGAACTTTATGTTCATTAACTTCAGTACGTGTACACCTTATTATTAAGCCCAGAGCCCACGTGAAAAGATAATAGAAAATCGTACACTTCGTGGCTCGCCACTAGTATTCACATTTTAAAGTTTATATTTTTTATTATTGAGGTTCGAATATTTAAATTTAAGTTTTAATTTTTATAGAATTTGAAATTTGAGATCAAAATTTGATTGACTTTTAAGACTATTTAAGAGTTAAAAATATC
>JAOTAX010000002.1:5756927-5779800 GCA_025629825.1 Erythroxylum guanchezii
TTTTTAATATTATTAATTTTATTATACCAAATTAATTATCTTATTATTATTATTATTATTATTATTATTATTATTATAATAAATTATTATAAATATTATTATTAGTAGAGATAGAAAATATGGATATATTATTTTTACGTCGAAGAAAACATGTTGTCAAAATTCAGATAAACGATGTTTTCTGGTTTCGGTAAACTTGTTATGGTTTTTTTTTTATTTTCAGAAACAAAAAATCACAACAGAATAAACCAAACACGTTTTACTTACCTATTTTTCTTTTTATGAAAATGACAACAAAAAACGAAAGAAAAAAATGGAAACAAACAGCCCTAAGCTTTACTTTTCTATGGTAGCATAAATACCATGTTTGATGTGAAAGGGTATTGCATATGTAGAGCTATGGTTTTATATGTAATTTTAAATTAAAATTAATTTGATCAAGTTTTAACCAACGTAAGTAATGTCTTTTACATTTTCTGGCACCAGAAATATATATCTTCACTATTAGGAATGTTGGAGGTAACGGAAAAGAATTTATTTGAATGAGGGAAGAATAGATGTTCAAAGTAAAGAGTCCAGTCAGGTGTTACTGGGCTTTTATCTAATGTGATGTGACCTAAGAAGCGGGCTTACGGTATGAGGTCTGTATACTGCAAGATGAGAAACAAGCTCTGCTCATCATGGCCTATTGGTATTTTGTTATGATAACGTAAAATTGATAATTTTGGTTGGAAGTTGGAAGTGGAGGTGGGGAATAGAAGTACAGGAGAAATCTGAAAGATATAATCTCTATGGGGACTAGTGAGAAAGGGAAAATGATTGCGTCTGTACTACAATGCTACACAAGCCTGGCCCATCTCCCTGTCCGCGGAGCCCACCCACCACCCTTACTAAGTAATTGCTAGGAACCAAATTCATAACCTTATGCCAATTTCATGCGATCGTTCGAAACTTTAATCCTACTTGCTACTCCCCTCACCTCCTACAAGGAAAGTGTATTATAACAAAATACTAAATAATTCCCCACGTGAGGGATCAACCATACACGTGTCACGTTTCCCCTGTTTTGTTCCCGTGTTTTCCGAGGGACAGACGTCATGCCCACACGTGTCTCCTGTATTATGTATGGTAAGCATGACCTCCTTATGACGTCCTTATTTCCATCTCGTATCATATGAACGGAATTTTGTAATTACAATATGTTCTCAACCGATTTCAAAATTAATTATTTATCAATTTCAATTAAATTTATTAAATATTATGTAATTTCAGGTACTACTTTTCATTATAATTAATTTAACACTTAATTCTCCACTGTCGCTAATTCGACGTTTAAATGTTCCTGATTCATATTTAGTCATAAAGTTGTGATTTTTGGGAGAGTAAAAGAAAATCTGTGTCCCACTCCCACACCACACAAAGAGAACAGCAAACAAAACTGAGTGGCTAGCCAGTAGCCACCACTTGTTGCATACCTAGCCATGTGTAGGGACTCTAAAGAGAATCTTCATCGGACAAAATTCATTTCTTTTTTCTTAATATATACACAATGGAACAATCTCTGGTCCGTTCCCTACATCTCGCGGAGAAGAATCAAGTTGTTTCACAGCCAATAGAAAGCTCTATCATAATAAGTACAATATTAGATAGCGGCAAATAAATTAAGTCGCATAATTACCACATTAATCTTCTGTATTTTATTCAAATAAAAAAGGAACAATGTGTGTGTAGTGGGGTTCATGAAAATAACAGAAGACCCGCTAAGGCAGACAAATGTCTTGTCTCTGTCTGCTAGAATCCCATTATATATCGTGACATCCATGCCCAACTTAGTGTGTTACTATGATAGTGATAGAGCGTTCGAGGAGGGGATTAAGGCAAGTTTGATACACTTAACGGGGACAAAACTAAACTTGTTTAAAGTATAATTCCAGGCTTGTGAGTGTTTGAACTGATTTTTAGCGATAAATTAAATATCCCATATTTTAGTAATAAAAAAACAACTTTTAAATAGAAACAACTCTTGGGATACAAACTGCTTTACAAGTACTTATTTACCACCCTGTTGTTAGATGTGGGCAACCTAAAGAAATTACCAAGAAGATGGGGGTCTGTTACTTCCAGTTTCTGCTCGATCCAGACTTTGGGATTTTGGGAACAAGCAAGAGCAGTGCAAGTTTGGCTGAGTACTGTTGGACGAGCCAATGAAGTAGAGTCATGGAGCGCTATTTGGTCATGAACTTGACCTGCTTTTATAAAACATACGGTTGCTTCTGGTTGTGTTCCCTTCCAAGGAAGGACTTTTCTATCTAGTGGCCGGGCTACCTAACCACACCTTTAACTTAAAATGGAGATTTGACTACGAATAGGATATCCTCCCAACTCTTTTTCTTTACGTAATATACCTTACCTTGCCTATTCTTTAGGTTTTAGCCGTTCGTAATGAAGTGCTGAAAATGGAAGTGCTTAAAAATTAATTTCCAATTGGAATTTATCTTTTCATGTTCTTCTTAGCAGAGAAACGAAGGTCCTGTTAGGCATTTATACGATGAGTCTGATGATTTATATACATAATCCAACATCTAATAATTTTTGAACGGAGGCCATGTCCTACTTTCATGTGAAATAACATAAAATCATCATCATCGTACCCCGAATTTTCGAATTGTAGTAGAGTTTGGGAGGGCCTGATAGTACACAACCTTACCCCTACAATGTAAAGAGGCTGTTTCCAGTAAATCCATATGTATATGTGACATGATAACTAAGATGTAGGATACAATGAATAAAAGTAATAAAAATGAGTAATACATTAAAATATATATACCTGATGTTGCCATAACATAAAATGTTCTCTTTAAAGATTCGATAAAGGATATTAAAATAAAGATGGGCCTAACGGGCATGAAACAAGAACAAAATATACCTGAATCTCATAACCCTATTTCTATCTATTAGTTCAAGATGGTTGAAACTCCGCAAGGTGAAGAATAGGAAAGTTACTCGCTTCTTGAATAAGAAAAATGGTTTACAAAACGAAAAGCACGGATAAAGTAACTCAAGTGAAGAGAGAAAAAATGACTTAGCATGAACTAAAATTTATCGAACTCTTTTGAAAAATAGATCGATTGAACCCAATTCTTATTGCTTAATAAAAATTTAAAATAATATAAATGAACGGACAATAAATTACTAAGAGTTAATAAAGTAAGTTATATATATATATAAAAGATAAGGTGAACTTTGTTGTAACTGGTAAGATGAGAAAAAGATTATGAAAGGTAATAGATGAACATATCTTAATATTTTATATAAGATGAAAAGACGTGGTGCACCGATTGTATTTTGACAACTTGAAGTCAAATAATGTCTTCATGCAGTTGCAGTTGTAAATCAAGGCAGAATTGCCAAAAGAGATCGTAGAACATCAATAATAGGAACCAAAACCAATTGTCTAAGACACGAGTTTCTGGTTCTTATCTTTGGAAACGCACATGTTTGCGTCAGGTCGCAAGTTTCTTTCATTATTGCTTAATGAGAAGAAAATTAAGTGACGATTGCTTGAAAAAGATAATCGAATAAATATAATATTTGTGATTGCGATTAAGGAGGAAAAAAAAGAATTATTTTGTTACTAATCTATCATGATTTCTTCAAATGATTGTTTGAGATAATATTATTGTATATAAAGAACACTGCGAGGTTCTTTCTTCCTTCCCAATTTTATATGCTTCAGAACAAGGGGTCTGGAACTCGCATTTTTCATGTCTACACATATTTAATGGAAATGAATGACAGATAATGAGTAAAAATTTCTAAGTTTAGTTTTTTATTTGAAACGAGTAAGTGAAGGGAAGAAGATAGAGGGTGCTTTTTTCTTTCTTGGTTCTCCTACTCTAAAGATTGAAATACTCAATCGATGCTTGGTGAATCCAAGTCCCACAGGCACAATCCCCCTCTGAATTGAGCCTAACCTCATTTGTAGGAGAGCCTAACTCAAAAAACTCTGATATAGACTGCAAATTGTACACTTCCTTCCAGTTGAAACAACGGGAAATTCCAGTTTCACTCCCACATGACCTTAATAGACTGTACGAGAGCTGATGAGGGGCAATTGAGTGCGTGAGGGAAAGAGGTGGCTGGATGAGAGGACACAGTCATGATTGCTAAAAACCAGATTATTCTCTGGAGTGGGCCATTTGGATTCCGAAAGAGAAGATGTCACATGTCACCACACTACTCAGAGATGTCTTCATCACCACCACTATCATCATCATCAGCATCACCGTCTCTCCCCAATTGTCGTGGCTAATCAGCTATTTTTGTTTCCCAAAAATCTGTCATTATTGTGCTTCTATTGATGAGTTATTACTATATGTTTTTGGTACCAATCTCTCTAATTCTCACGCCTAATCATTTCGTTTACCCATTTGGAACGGTTCACAAACATATCTGTTCTATTAAATTCTCTCATCTACCTCCTTACAGTTTCTCATTAGTGTCCATAATTACATGATCATGCTTTTATTGTTTCAACTGTATGTATTCCAAAGCCACTACCGCTTTTCTTGCCTAAAAGATAGACACCATGTGAGGGAAATCTCGGACAGCCAATCAACAATTGTAAGAGTACCAATCATCATTGAATTAATTGGTAACTTTGAGGTTATTATTTTGTCATTGATTGGTATTCTTGAAAAAAAAAAACTAAAAAATTTTAAAACCGAGTTGGGTTTCTTTTAAGAGCATTTGGTAAATTAGACAATACTTGCTAGACAACGCAAAATCTTCTCCCATTATATCATACTAATGAAGGAAACACACGGTTTTATCGCATATATTATAACAACTCCGCTAAATAATATGCAACTTGTCCGGATTGATTCTGTTGTTGTTTTTTAATTGTCGACTTGTCGGGAGATATTTGTTTGTCTTTCTTTTTTTCAAAAAAATATACTACAGTAGTCCTTAGCATGGTGGCGTGGAACAAAATTCAGTTGGATAATGCATTCATCTAATAGAAAATTAGATGCTTGTCCTTTTAAGTCAAATTGAGATTGGTCTCATGAACTCTAAGCTAAGCCAGTCCTTGTGCACATGTTTAGACTTAGAGGGAGTCCAAACTTTAGATTATATTCAGTTCGAAATAAAAAAAGAACTAACGTAGAAAGAGAAGAACTTTGAATATAGGTAACTAGATCTGATCTCTTGTATAGGCTTCTATCTCAGGAACTAACTAAAGAATATGATCGAAGAGATACGCAAATAATAGTTCGTTTACCAGACATTCTTATCTTGTAGTTTACGGAGTGGCAAGTGGGGATTCCCCCATGAATGAGCTTATAATAGAGGATGAAGAACTATACTTTCAAGTTTTCTCTCGGCAGAGCTCTAAAATAATAATCAAGTTAAAAAGAGTACTGCGTTCCCACTATAACAAATTGGAATTAGGTGACAATAATGCAAGGCTAGAAATAATACTAAGAAAAAAAGAGATGAATGAAGCGACAAGCAAAGGGAAGTACTTTAATAAAAACTAATTAATGTAGACGTATACACTTGCATGAATTAAGATGCAGATGCAGAATGGTCACTGCGAAAAGAGAAAGACAACGAAAAACTTCATACAGGAGTTAACCTTTTATGGGCACCAAAAAATGTTTCTTTTGACTGTAACTCATCAAAATCTCAATGGAAGTGCTAAATGGTTCATAGAATCAATAACTGGACCACACATTAAAAAGCAGTAAGCAAATCTTTCCGAGCAGACAGAATCTTTTATTAACGCGGCACCGACCTATTTATGTTTCCTCACTTGGATAAGGTAAGAGGAGGAAAATTTTGCACATGCTGTGGCTATGGATTCCATTGTTAGGATTATAGTAGTAACAAGACAACATAAAGCCATGGAAAGTGCTGAAACGCAGATGAAAAGAAGAAATAGATGCAGCAAGTCAAGTGTGAACGGAAGCACTGATGAAACGAATCAAGTGATAAAATTAACATATTGCATTATATTCCAATTATAAAGAAGAAACGCACGTCTAAGTTATCTATACATATTTTAAACAGTTCTTCTAGGTATGCACTTTAATTAGCATCAATTTAAGAGAGAAAAGAGCGGACAATATGATTCCACAATCTAGACAGCAGGAGTGGCGATCGATCGATGCTAAAGGCATAGTCTTTGCTTTATCCTCACTAGCTAGTTATCTGAACAATCATCTACTAGTCATCACAATCGTCACCAATGCCACTCTCATCATCTCAACCATCATATGGTTAGCTGCAGAGACGTAAAGTCTTGATATTGTATTTTCTTTCCCCAAGTACAGAACTTAACATTAATCCTCCTACTCTGAAGGACAAATCCATGAATCCACTGTACCTTCACCTCTTGAAGAAACGTTTTCCAAGCCCTTGTCACGGTCACGGCGGAAGTCAGATGAGGGAGCCGAGTAGTTGAATTTACAGTTATTGGCTCTGAGGGAGTTGCTATGATTATTACCCTCCAAAAGCCTCAGTTGATCTTGACTCCCTTGGTCAGATCCCAACCCATCTTTCCAGCTATTATTATGATCTCTTGGCCGCCTTCCTTCTGTTATAGCATGATGACCTGATAATCCACCAAGTTCTGCATTAACATGTGTTACATGGCCTTGGCTCAAGCCCAGTTCTTCAGCTGATAAAGTTGCAGAATTATTGACGTTGAGAGAAGGCTGAAGAGATTGAGTCGGTAGAAGAGACTGGTATGGGAACATTTGGCTTTGTATGCTCATCATCAGGTTTTGCGGCTGCTTGGAAAGGCCCCCTATTTCCGAAGGTAGTTGGTAGTTAATACAATTGGGATTTGAAGAAGTGCTTGTCGTGGCTGAAATGTTTGCGGCAACGGTCGTGTTAATCTTGGGAATAGGACTACCAGTATTAGCGGCATTAACCATGTCATTAGTAAAAAATGATGACGAAGAAGACGGTACTAGTTGGGATTGTTGATGAACCTTTTGCAACGAGGGGCGTAGACGGTAAAACGACTCCATTGTTTCCGGATGATGACCAGACCTCAAACCCGAACCAGTGCCAAAAAGATCCAACCTTCGAGAGTAAGGAGAGCCAGAAAATGGTGGTTCTGGTATCCCTGTGAATTCCTGCACCATTGCTCGGAAATTGGAAGTGTCCGTGTTGAGAACTGTAGTTGGCGCTCTTCTCGATGCCCTTGTCCGCTTCTTGGGGTTTCGAGCTACAACATGTGCGTGATCTGAAGTTTGAGAAGATCCTGCTAGTGCTCCCTTATTATCATGTACCGATCGCAATTGCATAGACGAAAGTGAAGTTTGGTTTGATCCTTCAGCCGTGCCCAAGATTGGCGGAGTCGATGTCAATGATGACGATGAACTTATACCTCGCAGCTTGTTGTTTCCGTGGTCGGTGCAAATGGGATCAGATCTTAGGCCAACTGACCCAACCATATCAAGATTTAGCGAAGAAGAATTGGGATTTAGGTTTGGTGAAGAGTGAGAAAAAGCACCAAAAAGATTTGGAGAAGGATCAAACAGAAGAGAAGGTTGATGTAGGTTTGATAATTGACCAAAGTGACCGCTCGGTCCCAAGAAGGTCGGAAATGAAGGCTCCGGTGCTCTAGAGTCATACTCGTCATCACCACCACTTGATGATTGCATACTACCACTATTACCAGAATCCATCTTGGAAAGATAGAAAACAAAGAGAAAGACTAAGATAGCAAAAAGATAGTGAAAGTAGAAGAACAAACTAGTTGTCAAGTTGCACACGAGAAAAGCAAAAATCTTTAGCAGTTATTTTGATATCGAAAAGGAAACCCATCAAGTAAAATGAAGGCTGGATTGGAAAAATATCTTCGAAACAAACTTTTCACAAAGTTTCCATCTCTTTGAAAGCCTGATCTGAAATAGAGGCAATATCTCTTCCTTGTCTTGCACTAACAGCAAAAGTTTCTGCCAAAACTGTGAAGAAAAAGCAAAGAAATAAAATGCAGAGAGATCTTAACCATGGGTTGCTAAAGAGAAAAACAGAAAAGAACACAAGAAACACTAAACGAGTGGTAAAAGATTAAAGGGTCTATATGGAACCTTCTCTCTTTCTACCTTCTTCCTGGAGATTAGGGTTTCCAGAGAAGTAAAAGCTGAAAAAGAGAAATGAAAGATAATACAAGCTTATTTATTAAGGTTTTTTACTCGGAAAAATAAAAATAAAACAGAGGAGTAAACTAGCAAAAGAAGATCCTCTAGAGAGTTCAGGGTGGGGTCTCCATCGGAGGAGAGAAAGAGTTGCGGGTGGGTGGCAGCGGGTCAAACTCAATGTGAACCAGAGAGTGACAGAAAGAGAGAGAAACAAAGAGCGTCTCTTGGTGTGCTGGCTACTAAGTTAAAGAAAATGTGAAAGAGCAAATTGGATGTGAAACTGAGGTCAAATCACCTAGCGCTCGCCAATAGGCTGCTGAACAAAACAAATACGTAGAGTTCATTATTACCACCGCCACAATCACTATTTTACAAAATTCTCTACGCACTTCGTATATACAATTACAAATACCCGAATTGTTTCAAATCCCACGACATTATATTTCTTTCGAGTAAAAAAAGAAGACATTCTTCAACTTCAGATGTATGGAAGAGTTGGCTCTCTTTTTTTCTTGTCATCGTTATATTTAATTCTCTTCATTCCTGACAAAATGAATAAGATATAGGAAGCATATGAATGTTTTTCTTGGCATAAAATATTGCAAATCAACTCACATCATGTACAGCTATGTAATTTCTTTTCCTGTTCTCAGTACTCATCGCATGCATCTCCAAAATATTTAAAATATAGAATGAAAAAGTAGATTCTTAAGGTGATGATACAATTGGGAATGAAATTGATCCTTTTAATCTGCATGCTATTAGTTAGTTAAATTACTTCATCAATTCTATATAATGAGATCGCTTGTATGATAAAATATGGTTTGGAATTCTTATTGATGATTTCATTTAAGCAAAATAGATGAATGTTTATGACCTACGAGTGATGCAAATCCTCAGCTTTTGACCGAGTCAGAGCCCAGATATAAAATCCAATTTGTAGTTGATTTACATCAGAGAATCTTCTTCGTCTCTCCAAGTTGGAGATGTTTTCTTTTTACCTTTCGCTTTGTTTGGTTCCGATCCAGCATGTGAAGTCTGACTTTTATTACTATTCAAGCATATCCAAAATTATGAAGATACAAAGTCCTGGACCCTAATGTTTCATTCTTCGTATCATCAAAACGTATTAATTAATTACTTGTTAGTTTCCTTCTCTAATTATAGAAGAGCGTGTATAATCGAATTAAGTGGTTTTTCATATTTTTGGATGGACAAATCTATCACTGTACACTCCTCATCATACTAAAAGCAATTCAATAATTCAATAATATACTCTCTACTTTATATAATACTTTCACTGGTTACATGCATAATAATCAATAATATACATAATGAGATTGCTAATTGTTTCTCTAATACTAATGGCTGCCGATAGTTACTGAAAAGAAAACAAAATAGAAATATACAAGAGCTTTGAGGCAAGCGTCGTTGTCAAAGGCACGCGTTATAATACTTTAAGCATAGGCTAGCTATTGAGTAGTCATCCTATTGAGTTGTCATCATCTGTGTAACCAAATCTTATACGAATTAGAGATATAGACTGTATGTCCGTAACATAAAAAGTTGTAGAAAAGGGATCTATCCACCTACGTTTTTTCTTTTTTTGGTTTTCTTGAGCTAAATCCTCTTGAATCTACGTGTTCAGATGTTTAAATTTTCAATGGAAGAACGTACCAGTTAATTTCTTGTTAGGGAGGGCTTGTTTGGTACATGGTTCGTACAAGATACACGTGATTAACTTATTGTATCTGAGCAAATGTGACATTTTGTGTACTGCTCTAACAAATTATCTACTTGTCTTATCGCGTTCTACCATTTTGTGTTGGAACAGAAGCACTCCTTCAATTTGAAAGGCCTCCTTTTTTGTTTTTGGTTACAGTCAACAAGTGTTTCCTGGCTCAGTAGATAAATGAAGTCCTTTATCTGTCAAAACGGTGGTTCCGTTGATACGTTCTTACCATCCGCATGCAAAAAAGGATCTTTCTTTGAGAGGGCTATTTAATTACACTTTGCTTTTAGATATGTCTCCGTGTCTTCCCAGGATGTGTCACTATGTTCTCCCCATGTGTCAGATCTCCGGACTCTGAGTTGTTTATCTTGATTAGAAATGTAAGAGAGTAGAAGAAGTAGGAAAGCAGTGGGAAATCTTTACTCTTCCGGATTGTGTCCTCGAAGCTGCAATTTCTATCGCGAGGGTCTGAACCACGAGGAATGCCTATTTATTTTGTGAGGCATAAGCATTGCAAAAGTTAGCTTTCTAGGGAAGAGATGACTGCTCGATAATTGTAGCGCGACATGGCTACTGTTTTGCAAAACAAAAGCAGAACAAAGGAAAGAAGGAATAAAAGATAAGAGAAGGAACTCGATTGCTAACATTGCAGAAAAAGATATATTTTTATTAATGACGGGAAGTGTTTAAATAGAAAACAAAAACGTAATAATCCTACTTGAATTCTAATTCTAAACTAAAGATAAAGTTAGTTTCAACAGATAAGAACAGTTATAAGTAATCTGCTAAAAAACAGGAATTAAAGTCCTATACTGAAACTGAATAAAAATCCTACTAGAACTGAAACTCTAGCTTATTGGAAATTGAATGCCAACGCTCAACACTCCTCCTTGGCACTCTGGTGACAATTTCTTCAAAGCTTCAAAAAAGTTGCTCCTCCTGAGCGTAAACTTCATCTGCAATCTGTGCTTGTTGAGATTGACAATCGTTGTTTTTGAATTTGCAAACCTTAGTAACGTGCCCAAGTTGTTTGCATGTACCACATATTGCATCTGGCCTCCACCAACAATATTTTTCAAGATGAGTAGTTTAACTGCAGTGTGCACAAGGTAGGAATTCGCAGTTGTTGCTCTTGTTCTTGTTGAAATTCTTCTTTCCTGTTCCAGTTTGTTGGTTTTGCATATAAAATACACCTTCGGTAATCTTATCTTGCCTAAAGGTTCTTTGCTCTTGTGCTTGAAGAGCATTCATTAGCTCAGCTAATGATATCTCGTTGAGATCTTTGGACTCTTCAAGAGAGGTTATTTTGGATTCAAATCTCTCCGGAAGAGTTTCAAGAACTTTTTCTACAATTCTCCTGTCAGGAAAATCTTCTCCAAGCAATCTAATGTTGTTAACAATTAAAGAAATACGATCAGAATACCTGGTTATTGTTTCATCTTCTTTCATGTTTAGAGACTCAAAATCTCTCTTCAAATTCAGGACTTGCATTTGTCGGGTTCTGTTACTTCCTTGATACTCTTCTTTCAATCTATCCCAAGCTTCCTTTACTGTCTTGCAAGCCATGATCCTGTAGAAGACAGAGTCCCCTACAGAATTTTGAATGAGCATCTTGGCTTTGGATTTTTTTCGCTTTTTCTTCACTGTTGAACTTGATTTGAGCCATGGTGGGATCTTTGGGTAGAGGAGGCACTGGCTTATCTTCTGTTACAATTTCCCAAAGATCAAAGGCCTCCAAATAAGACTACATTTTTACTGACCATATTTGATAGTTTTCACCATTAAAAACTTCTGGAGGATTTAAAGCAATGCTACTAGAGGACATCTTGATTATGGTTTTAAAAAAAGGTTTAAAAATAGATGTAAATATACTACTGCAAAGTGTTTAAAACAAGTTTGAAAGAGGTTTGAAAAATTGTTCAAAAGACAGCAACAAACAAGTTGAAAATATGATAAAGTTACTACTATAACATTGTTTAAAAACAGATTCAAAAATAGTAGCAATAGCAAGTTTAAAATAGAAGAAAGTAAGCTACTGAAGTTGGATCAAAATAGTTGTAGTAGTTAAAAATTTTGGACATTGGTTTTGTGATTCAAAAAACTACATGAAAAAATTTTCTACAAGTCCTATACGACCAACTAAAGCTCTGATACCACTGTTGGATAATTGTAGCGCGACACGGCTACTGTTTTGCAAAACAAAAGCAGAACAAAGGAAAGAAGGAATAAAAGATAAGAGAAAGAACTCGATTGCTAACATTGCAGAAAAAGAGGTACTTTTATTAATGACGGGAAGTGTTTAAATAGAAAACAAAAACATAATAATCCTACTTGAATTCTAATTCTAAACCAAAGATAAAGTTAGTTTCAACAGATAAGAACAGTTGTAAGTAATCTGCTAAAAAACAGGAATTAAAGTCCTATACTGAAACTGAATAAAAATCCTACTAGAACTGAAACTCCAGCTTATTGGAAATTGAATGCCAATGCTCAACAATGACTAGTTCCAATGCATTGAAGCAGTTATAATAGTTGAAAGTTATTCCTTTTCTGCAATTTTATGCTTGCTTTGAGTACAACGCACATGTATGAAAGTTTATGAGCTTTGTTTTAGTTGCTGGGGTAGGACATGGATTTAAGGACAAAGTTTGAGAATGTTTTAGCAGTTGAGCTCTTGAATTTCACGAAATGCTTCTTTTTTGTTTATCGTCTGAAAATAAAGAAAGTGCAAGCTGGTTTAGTGATGCAACTCCGCAAGTTCACGAGTTTCAAGTAGTATAGTATAATATCGTCGTACAGGGAGTAATTGTGTAAGTACTAAGCTTGGATTACTCAATTACTTGGACTAAGCAGTTGTGTAAGAATAGGGAATTAAATTAAGAAATTTAACTATAAAAAAATAATAAAACCAATGCTAAAGAAAATTGCGAATATCTCTAGGGGTTAATCCGAATGGAATGTTGTAGTCTTCAAGGAAGGTTCCACTTTTAGCGTTTTTTACGGACTTTACCTAGATCAATTTATGAGGCGAATTCTAGTTGATAGAAGGTTAAACCTAGAGTTTCTTGGATCCTTTTTCAAGGCATCAAAGAAGTATTATGCAATAATCATAATCTACTATCGTAAACTAGTAATCAAGCATAACCCATTATGTTCTTTGCTAACCTGATTTTCTCATAAATTCAGTTATGTCTAAATCTGAAATTTATAAGTTCACTGTTTTGGAGTTCCGTTCTTAATTTTCACCTATTGGTTCTTCAATTAACAATAATGTCAAGTAATGGTTGGCCAAATACTATACCAACAAAATTAATCTCAAAACAGAGAAATCAAAACCAAGAATTTTATGCTTATAAATCAACCAAGATTTAATCCATAAAAATTAGTTAAAGCTTCAGCCCCAACCTTGAAGCTTTGAGGAAGCTACTCAATCATGATAGGATGAAAACCGCAACAATTAAAGTTAGCAAATAACATTAGAGAAACCAGATAATAAATCAGAGAATCAATAAGTTTATGGGATCCTTGTCTCCCCTGGTGCGTACGTTTGCCTCTCGCTGGTGTTGATTTAGCGTTGTTCGCGCACTGTAGCTGTTACTGATGGTCCGTGCGTGCATCTCTCCCAGCTGGTGCGTCTACCTTGGTGCGTCGACATTTTTGTGAGTCTGCTGTGTGTTTTTCCTGCTTTGCGTCACTGAATGGAGCATCCTTTGTGCCTGCTTGCGTTCTCCTCCAGCTGCGTGTCTCCTTGGTGGTGCCCTTCATTGGTCAGCCTCCTGCGTGGAGCTTCCTCTTGTGCTGTCGCTGTCCTTGTTGGTTCCCCCTATTATCGCCAGATGTGACCAATTAATCCTCCCATAAAACCTAGTTCCTTTTGTGCTTTCGTTCTCCTCTGCTCTGCTTCCCTTTGCGGCAACATTTTGGTGTGTCTCCCTTGTGCCTCCCAGCAGCTACCGTTTTTCTCCTTGGTGGCCAGCGTTTTGGGCTGGTCCTCTCTGTTGGTGTATCCCTCCCCCAATTAAACATAGCACCTGATGTGTATTTTTTTTCTTTTTGTCTTGTTGTTTAATGCTTCAGCTTAGGATTATTTCAGCCCTCCTTTACTGTGTCATTTTACCTTGGACTCTCCTTCCTTCATTTAATTGTTGTTGTGGTCCTTTACAACTAAAGTCAAGTGTATTTCCTACAAATTAAACAGGAACAATTATAAATGCAGATTCAGGTAAACTAAACAATTTAGCATGAAAAATATGTAAAAAACTTAATGATTGTATGCAAAAATTAAGAGAAAATGCCACTCATTCCAATAAGAAAATGTATTCAACATTTAGGTTGGTAGCTTCGTTGCAAGGCTATGGCTATGAAGCAGAGATGAATACCAATCGAAATACAGTTTGTTGCTTAATCCTCTTCTGCTATTAGTAATTATCTGGTCCAACTTACGCGCATGGATTTTTTATCATTCTAGTTGATCTAGTATGTGTACGGCGTGAAATTAACCTTCTTGGTTTGATTGTTATTGGAATTTTAGAGACCCCCTTTGAGATCTGAAGCTGCATAACAGGGAAGATGGGCCTGACATTCTTGTTTTGCTAGCCGATGGTTCACCCACTTTTTTTAGTTGCTTTATATGGCCTCTAAACAGATTTACACAATTCCCCAAGCTTTATCTCTCATGTGCATTTTAGAAAAGATTTTTCGAAAGTGATATTCTTAAAATTGTATTGGTACGAAGTAGTTGATTTTTGCTGCTCAAAATCATTCAATTGAGACTGGGCCATGTACGCATATCAGTATTCTCGTTACGAGTCTGCAATTCCTTTGTTCTGTCAGTAGCCCCATAATTAAGAAAATCAAGAAATAAGAATACCATATTTGAGTGTGCCGTATCGAAAAAAGATGATTAACATATAAGCTTGGGGGCTAGGGAGCTACTCCATCATTGACTATTGACAATTAGTTTTATAACGAAATCTCACTTGGGCTTTATAATGAAATCTCACTTGGGCTTGAAGAAGGATTTGAAATTTGTATGGAAAAAGTAACCAGTATTATTATTTCCCCCAAAATGAGGCCTATTTGACTTTGATCAGAAGTTCAGCCCTAATGAGAATTATTTACGTATCTTTCCAAATTGTCTAAGTAAAAAGGAACTCACATATGAGGGGAAATGTTGAGAATACTCACATGTGAGTGTCCCACATCAAAAAAGGAGGGGAAAGAAAACTAACCTATAAGCCTAATCGATTATTCTACCTATTCCCAATTGGTTTTAAGATGAAACATCACGTAGACTTGTGTATGGTCTAACATTCCTCCTCTTGTGAACCTGTAGGCCTATTACAAAATTTAAAAAACTAATAACTAATTTCACTATCCCTCCTCCATAATGAAATAGATAGAATTGAGTATAGTAGGTAAAGAATTTGTAAGTATTATTGATTACTAGAAGGGCCGAGTCAATTTAAAATTATGTTATTTCTGTTAAAGTTTCTGTTAAAGTTTTTGTATTATAGTAATGTTTTCCTACTAAGAGTCACACAAGTTGCAAGTGAGAAAGTGTGGAAGTGATCAACTAACTATTTCTATTTCATTGCTCATCTAATTAAAATGGAAAACAAGCAAAAGATTATGCCAAAAGTTTGAATAGAACTTAGAAAATTTAGAGAGAAGAAAAAGAAAAAGATATAATTACTCTTATAGGAGTATTAATTTATCTATAAACATTACAATTGACCTTATAAAAAATATTTCTACAAAATGTTATTAAATATGCATATTGTAGCACCCCACTCTCGCAAGACACATACCCGACATCCTGAGTGATGTCTGAGTGCATATTCCGTAAGGGTGGCATGCTAGAACAATCAAATACTTGAAACTCAGTACAAAATTTTCAAATTTATCATACATGTATGCGGAAATCAATAATCAATTGGGCCCACTATATTCATAAAGTTTTTCAATCACAAGGTTACAATCATTTCACAAATCATCCGAATTTCCTTAGTCACTAAGGCCCATTATAGATACAAAACACTTAAATTCATAATTGTTATTACATTACAAAATCGTTTACAAACATTTCCCATTTGGAAAGTTATTATAAAAGAGAAATATTTAAATACATATATTATAATATTTCTGACTACATATTTGGATACATAACAATGAGCTACATATGCAGACGCGAACTAATCCCGACTTCTATCTCTCACTTGAATGCAGTGGCTATACTCTTGTTTGCCTAGCGGGGTAACTCTTCTAAGCCTGAAGAATATTGCAAATTTTGGGTGAGTTTTGCAAACTCAGTGAGTGACCATCCTCGATGGCTCACTCAATCATATAACACATCACATCATATTTTCATATAATTTACATCACTTCATTTAACGTATAGAGCAGTCAATTTAATCATTTCAATCATTTAAAATACACATATCACTTATAATGCAATGCGCATGAGACTCACTTTCATTTATTACTTTATTGTGACCGAATGCCTAATTACTAGCTCATATCCCTTAGTAGATACCGAGCTGTATCAGATAATGTCCCATATCCCTTAGTGGTTATTGGGTACATTCCCATATTCCTTTATGCACAAATGTGTATATGGAATATGTACAATGCATGCTCAATGACAATCCCGGATAACTTTTCAAATTTCATATCTTATGCACATTCTCATCTTTAGCATTATTTGCCTTCATAATAATCAATTCTCATTCACTTTTACTAGATACTTATTACTCAACTCCTTTGGATAACAATTACAATCATATGAACCTCTTCATTTCCATTATACACATGTTTTTGATGCTTTAATACCAACAATTCATTCACTAATGTTATTCCAATATTATATAATCATACAATATCCAAATTCTCATTCTTTCCTATATCACCTCCAAAATTTTAGACCTTCAGGTCAATTTTCTATGATCATTCTGATCAGGTAAATGAAGTAATTTGGTAACACTTTCTTCTAGAAAAATGTTCCCATTGTCATAAGTTTCTAATAACATAAAAATAATTCAATTTGGTTCAGTAATCTGAAAGTTATACCCCAAACATTTTCGGACTATTCTTGTACTGGAACACTGCCCTGTACTCAACTTCCATCCGAAAATTGAAATTCTTAAATATTGAACTAAAACCAGATTTCTTCAGACAAATTGTAGCCCTATGTATTTAGTTTACTCCAAATAAAAATTATTCAATTTGGATAACTACAGAGCAAGATATGGTCAAAACACCAAAGCATGTTTAAGCTGTGTAGGGAAAGTTGGCTGCGGCGAACCAAGGAAAGTTGGTTGCTACGAACTTTTCGAGAGACGAAAATTCCCATGAATTCTTACAAGTTGACCGCGACGAACGCAAGAGTTGGCCGTGGTGAACTTTTTTAGAGAGGAAATCCTTCAAGTTAGCCGCGGCGAACCAAGGAGAGTTGGTCGCGGCGAACTTTCACAAAAGCATTCGCAGTGAACATGTTACTGCTACATTTTCCAGCTTTTAACTTCCAACATTTCACTTATAACCCATCTTGTACCTAAACCATCTTTTCTACTTCATTTTATCTTCATTCTCAACTCAATATCATTCATAAACAAATTATAGTCCATGATTGATCATGAACACTAATAACAGAACATACATATTCATCATCAACTTACTACACATATTCAACTCCTCTATCATGATCATTTACCACTAACTATCATCATATATGCTTTTATTTAGACAAACCATGAAGAAAAAAGTGTAACTTACTTGATTTACCCAAAGTTTCTTCAAGAGTCTCCAAGAAACCCTAGCCTCCCACATCAAACGATCCTCATCTTGCCAAAGTAGAATAGGTGGGTTTTTCATCACCAAAGTGAGGGCAAGTAATTATTTGGAGTGGCTAGATGAAGGGTGTTAGCAAAGTTCAACATTGATGGTTGGGTTGGGAGAATATCGTGAGTGAGAGAAGAAGAGAAGAAGAAAACAAGTAGTAGGGACCATGAAAGACTAATATGAAAGATGGTCTTTCATATGGGTGTCGTGAATGACACATAAAAGACCACAAATTGGTCTTTAATTTAGGTAAAATAATAGTAAGTGATGAGTGGTAGTGACACTTGTCAGTTTCCTATGGTCCCATTATGGTCTTTTAATCTACTAGTCCAATTGACTCCAATTTTTAATCCAATTTTCTCCTAAAATTTCAATGACACTTATCATTAAATCCCAATGTCATTCATAAAGATTTTCACTACCATTTGACTCTTATTTATATTAATATTCATCAGTTGTTATGCCATTTGACATTTTTCTTAGTCCAAAAATTACCCAAAATTTTAAACATTTTCCTAAAATTTTCCAAAAATTCAAAATCACTAAACACACCTCCCAATTAAAATTTCAATACACATAAACCACGATTCTTAACAAAAATCACATTTCACATAAAATAATTAATTATACGTGGAATATCAATGAATGCACGTACAATCATTTTAATGTGTGTAATAATTAAATTTACGTGTATGTATGCTAACATTATGCGTGAGCATGAGATGCATTTTCCTAATCTCTCATTGCTATTTTCTCAATTACAGAAAACTAGGATTCTAACCCTTAGTGTGGGAACATGATGTTATATTTCTCCCTCTTAACAAATTTCATCCTCGAAATTCTTATCTGACTGATCAAGAGGCAGGGGTATGTCTCCTTATATGCTCCTCCGTTTCCCATTTAACTTCATCATTTAAGTAATTTCTTTCAATTAACTATAGTCAATGGAATCAATCAATCCTTCAATCACTTATTTAGATGTCACACTATCTTAATTGTTTCCCCAATATAATTCAGATTACTCAAAATTTTCACTTTGTATGCCGACAATACATCTTTGTTAGATCATATCATTATTTCTTAGCATACTTACATATCACACATTATGAATCTGAGACATCTTTATTGATAATACAACTCATAAGTTACTGGTCCTATGCTCTTAATAACTTCATGTAGGCCAATACAATTTAAGCTCAGTTTATCCTTTTTCCTAATCTGAGCACAACTTACCAAGGTGATACTCTCTGAAAGAATTCATCTTTTGCTTACTATTTCACATCTCTTCAATGTTAATACATATAACTCTTAGGTCTATCTCACTGTATTCCATATCTTCGGTGTTAATCCACCTAACTCGTTTATCTTTCTTGAATCACTTAATTTGAAATACGTATCAATTTCACTTATCCTTAACATCTCCCATCTATTCTGGTCTTTAACTGCTTTAGGCCTCATTCAATTCAATGTAAGGGTGAATGACTCTTTTTGTCATATAATGCCTCATACAGTACTCTAATGATATCACTGTGATGATGATTGTTATGCTTAAAGTCAAACAAACTACACTTTGACCTCATGTTTCTATGAACTCCAAAATATAAGTTCCAAGCACATCTTCAACAGTTAAGACTGTTGGCAACTCATAAATTCTGTCACTTGATCCTACATCCTTAGCCGTTAAGTACTATTTTGGCGTATTCCTACTAGGATGTATAACACAGGTTGTTCTTAGTGCTTTCTTTAATAATCTCTTTGCTCAATCATCTTTATCTGATACACATACTTCTTATTTCAATCACAAGTATCATTTTCCAATTTAAACTCGAATTTCATATTCATTTCAATTCCCCAATAAGATTCACAATTCTGGATCCTCATTTCGGGCTTTATCAATCTTTTCATGTGAAACTGATCTTAAAATTCAATGCAGCTAATAACACTTCATTTTGTCCCAAATTCAACTCAATATTCTATACTCTTTATTGCACCAGGTTTAGTAACCTCAATTTCTGGATTTGTGCTATTCTGTTATTGATTTTTTTTGTTCAATACATCATATAACAACACTAGCTTTACTAGGATAGTTCTCATTTGAACAATCATAATCCTTCATTACTTCTATCCATTGTCTCAATCTCGTATTCAATTCTTTCAAACTCTATAATTACCTCAAACTTTAATGATCTGCATATATCTATCTATCTCTCTCTCTCTCTCTCTCTCTCTCTCTCTATATATATATATATATATATTATATCCGAAATGTTTCACTGTACATATAATGTCTCTAAGCTCTCAAAACAATTACTATTGCAACAAATTTCAATTTATATATCAAATAATCAGTTCATGAGACTTAAACTGTCTGCATGCATAAGAAATCGCTTTATTATGCTGCATTAGATTTCATCCTAATTTCTGATGTGAAACTTCATTACATACGACATAATCTCCAAAACCAAACGATATAATTACATCGGTGTTATAATTCATCAAAGATTCTTTTTACATTCATCAGTCCATATGATTTACACATTTTTCCTCAGACATTTTTGTCAAAGGGATAAGATCGATAAAAACTCCTTAACAGTTTCTGGTAGTATCCAATATACAGCTTGCTCTAGAAAACTTCGGATCTCTTATAAATTCCTTTGAGTTTCTCACTTCCTCATTACTTCTATTTTCTCTTTGGGTCTCTCAATATGCCATATTCAGACACTATACGACCAATCATTTTATTTGATCAAGCTAAGATTCACTCTTATTAAACTTGGCATATAATTGTTTCTATGTTCATAATATGTAAGATTTCCTTAAGTATTCAAAATTCTCTTTACTTTTCGAATACACTCAGAATACCACCTATGATCATAGTTAATAATTAATCCAAATAAAATGGGGACACATTATTCTTCAATACCATGATACTGTCGGAGGGCATTGTTAACTCAAACAGATATAACCCAAAATTCCTTGTGCCTATGATTTGTTCTCATAATTCTTTAAGTATCTAATTCCTCAATGAGGTAGTATTATCTCATGTTATTTTCGGTTTCCCAATTGACTTCTTCTCTCGAATGATTTTCTCAATTCATTCGATTTCCTCTTATTTCACATTGACATATTCTAATGTCTGTTCATTCATACTAGTTTCTCGACTCATTTCAATGTATTTACAATCTTAACTTCCTATTTTGGAAACACATTCATCATATTTAATTGTATCTCCTGTTTATATTTGCATAGAATATAATGTGAACCTAAGTGCTCCTCACATTAGCAATAATGTCACCTCAAATTCAAGAATCCAATCATATAGTTGGATACTTTACATCAAACATAATGCATACACTCTCAGTAGCATATTCTACATTTTATGCTTGTGTCTCCATCAAGAGTAAGACTCCAATACTCACTTTTGAGTCATTATATATTCATTTCTGATTTGTTTCTTCATTGATCATTCTTAAAATAAACTATCTGATCTACGTAACCTAATTTGGTGAAAATCATCTTCCAAAGAAGATTTCATGTTATATTCATCTATACTGTTCATGCAATCTTTATCAATCAACTGTTATCTTATCGCATTATCAGTCATTCTTAATACCTCAAGAAGACCAATTTCTATCGTTCTTACAAGGTCATAATGTTCTAATTACCAAAACTCAATAAAGTAGTAAACATGATTACTGTCGTATATGCTTAGGTGTGTATCATTAAAGTCATCCTATTTTGTCCAAAGATTTATCTCCGACAATTCACCAATTTATATCTTACACAAATGATGCTTTGATCTCCATTGATCCTAGACAATATTTCTCTCTTTATCCTTGCCCATGATCGGGGTATTCTTGCCACGATCGTGACAAAAACCTAATTTTGTCAGGCCACTATCGTGCCCTACACTTTCTTTCTTGCATTAACACATATACTAACATCAATTCTACTCCAAATTTCCAGACTTTATCTTTTCTAATATTACATTATGTCATAATGATTCAACTACCATATTGAGTGCATTAACTCTTCTCATTTGATTTATCATATTTTTCTTATCTCATTCATACATAAAATCCCATCTTATATGCATTTCTAACTTTCTCCATACTACATATCATTCATCTCATGAAAAGTCATTTATGTCTATTTCATTTCCCCTTTACTCTTTCCTCATTTCTCTCTCATTTTCCTATTGTCATTTTTTTCATCTTTCATATGTATATCCTCAATTAATTCAGAATTATTAATGCATAATCATTATGAAATTCTGATCTCAATTCCATTAATATCTTCTTACGGTGGATCATAGCTCTTGTTGCATTAATCAAACAACCACTTCAGTTCCAATTTCCTCTTTTTAAGATCATAACAAAGTTATGTTTTCATTGCATTCTGCTTGTACACTCTAATCTCATCATTTCTACTTATATCCCTATATTCCTCAAATAATCCAGGATAATACATTCACATCTATATCACATTTGGGGATATATCACCACAGTGCAATATTAATGTCATATTCAATAATGTTTCTCCCAATACAAATACGTTGAATCATTATCTGTCATATTTACCCATATATTATTTCTTATTTCTATTTATCCACAACTTTCATTTTCTCATATCATGAAAGAGTATCATTTTTCTTACTAATTCTATCAGCTCAAACTCTTAACAATTGCTCATGCGTGTGACTTATGTAAGCGCGACTCAGACTAGGGATCAGTTGTCGCTGCATGTTAAGACATGTCTAAAATGCATGTATCTTAACATATATTTCGAAAATGCCCATGTAAGATACTAATTCTAGGCTCTGATACTAAATTGTAGCACCACACTCTCGCAAGACACGTACCCGACATCGTGAGTGATGTCCAAGTGCATACCCCGTAAGGGTGACATATTAGAACAGTCAAACACTTAAAATTCAGTACAAAATTTTCAAATTTATCATACACGTATGCAAAAATCAATAATCAATTGGGCCCACTATATTCATAAACTTTTTCAATCACAAGGGTTACAATCATTTCATAAATCATCTGAATTTCTTTAGTCATTAGGGCCCATTACAGATACAAAACACTTAAATTCATAATTGTTATTACATTACAAAATCATTTACAAACATTTCCCATTT
>JAOTAX010000002.1:5779900-5794642 GCA_025629825.1 Erythroxylum guanchezii
ATATACAAAACACTCATTTCATTTCATCAAATGCTCGTAAATTCAATTATACCTTTCATTTATTTCAAGAAATCATATTATATTTCCTCATTTAATTCCATTTAAATAAATCAAATCTCCAAAAAAAGTTCGGGGTCCAACATCGATGGCTCACTCAATCATATAACACATCATATCATATTTTTCATATAATTTACATCACTTCATTTAACATATAAAGCAGTCAATTTAATCATTTCAATCATTTAAAATACATATATCACTTATAATGCAATGCGCATGAGACTCACTTTTATTTATTACTTTGTTGTGACCGAGTGCCTAATTACTAGCTTATATCCCTTAGTGGATATCGAGTTGTATCAGATAATGTCCCATATCCCTTAGTGGATACCAGGTACATTCACAACTGAGCCTAAGGCTCTTTTTCACAGTCTGAGCTTTAAGCTCTTTTTTTTTCACATTCTGAGCTTTAAGCTCCTTTTTTTCACATTCTAAGCTTTAGCTACTCTGGTCACAAATGCCTTTGTCTTTCATGCATTCATGTAATGTAATACATCACATTTTCATATTTTCATTCAATCATATGATTGCAAATTCACATTCAGATCACATTTATCATCAGGCCTTACTTCGACATTTAACATAATTATTGAGCAACATTTATTTCGTCACATTCACATACAAGTAGTACTTCAATATCACATTTATGTATCAAGTCTCGGACCTTCATTATCCGGCATCAACATAAGCAAATCACATTCATATCAATTATATTCACATTGCATAATAATCAAAACAGTATTCATTCAATATAGAAATTGAAATTAGAACAAACAATAAAATGTGACCATCTAGGTCGACTCACAGTACGCTCCAGATTAGCAATTACTTCCAAGATCTGGAAACATTTGAATGTGGACATTTATCCTGCACATCAAAATTATGCAATACACACATTGCACATACACATTAATAATTGCACAATTATAAGTATTCCTTTATGCACAAACGTGTATATGGAATATGTACAATGCATGCTCAATGACAATCCCAAGTAACTTTTCAAATTTTACATCTTATGCACATTCTCATCTTTAGCATTATTTGCCTTCATAATAATCAATTCTCATTCACTTTTACTAGATACTCATTACTCAACTCCTTTGAATCACAATTACAATCATATGATCCTCTTCATTTCCATTATACACATGTTTTTTATGTTTTAATACCAACAATTCATTCACTAATGTTATTATAACATTATATAATCATACAATATCCAAATACTCATTCTTTCATATATCACCTCCAAAATTTCAAACCTTCGAGTCAATTTTTCATGATCATTCTGATTAGGTAAATAAAGTAATTTGATAATACTTTATTATAAGAAAATGTTTCCCATTGTCTTAAGTTTCTAATGACACCAAAATCATTTAATTTGGTTCGGTAATCTAAAAGTTATACCCTAAATATTTTCGGACTATTCTTATACTAGAACAGTGCCCTGTACTCAACTTCCATCCAAAAATTGAAATTCTTAGAGACTAAATTAAAACTAGATTTCTTCAGAAAATTTGTAGCCCTATATCTCTAGTTTACTCCAATGAAAATTATTCCATTTGGATAACTACAGAGCAAGATATGGTCAAAATACTGAAGTATGTTTAAGCTATAAAGGGAAAGTTGGATGTGGCAAACTTTTCGAGAGACGAAAATTCCTCATGAATTCCTACAAGTTGGCCGTGGCGAACTTTTCCAGAAAGGAAATCTTTCAAGTTGGCCGCGACGAACTTTTATAAAAGCATTCACAGTGAACATGTTACTGCTACATTTTCTAGCTTTTAACTTCCAACATTTTACCTATAACCCATCTTGTACCTAAATCATCTTTTCTACTTCATTTCCTCTTCATTCTCAACTTCATTTCAATTCAATATCATTCATAAACAAATTATAGTCCATGATTGATCATGAACACTAATAACAGAATATACACATTCATCATCAACTTACTACACATATTCAACTCCTCTATCATGATCATTTACCATTAGCTATCATCATATATGCTTTTATTTAGACAAACCATGAAGAACAAAGTGTAACTTACTTGATTTACCCAAAGCTTCTTCAAGAGTCTCCTTCCACATTAAACGATCCTCATCTTGCCAAAGTAGAATAGGTGGGTTTTCATCACCAAAGTGAAGGCAAGTAATTATTTGGAGTGGCTAGATGAAGGGTGTTAGCAAAGTTCAACGTTGGTGGTTGGGTTGGGAGAATATCGTGAGTGAGAGAAGAAGAGAAGAAGAAAAGAAGAGAAGAAGAAAACAAGTAGTAGGGAAAATGAAAGACTAATATGAAAGATGGTCTTTCATATAGGTGTCGTGAATGACAAATAAAAGACCACAAATTGGTCTTTAATTTAGGTAAAATAATAGTAAGTGATGAGTGGTAATGACACTTGTCACTTTCCTATGGTCCCATTATGGTCTTTTAATCTACTAGTTCAATTAACTCCAATTTTTAATCCAAAATTCTCCCAAATTTTCAATAACACTTGTCATTAAATCCCAATGCCATTTATAAAAATTTTCACTACCATTTAACTCTTATTTCTACTACTATTCATCAATTATTCTGCCACTTGGTGTTTTTTCAGTCTAAAAATTACCCAAAATTTCAGAAAATTTTCTAAAATTCTCCGAAAATTCAAAATCACTAAACACACCTTCCAATTAAATTTTCAATACACATAAACCACAATTCTCAATAAAAATCACATTTCACATAAAATAATCAATTATACCTGGAATGTCAATAAATGGACGTACAGTCATTTTAATGTATGCAATAATCAAATTCATGTGTGTGTATGCTAACATTATGCATGAGCATAAGATGCATTTGCCTAATCTCTCGTTGTTGTTTTCTCAATTACAGAAATCTAGGGTTCTAACCCTTAGTGTGGGAATGGGATGTTACATATATGATTTAAGATACGGTTGTACCTTAGAACACAATTTTCTTTTGAAATAATACAGCTTAAAATATGAGAAACAATTGAACTATGTTAACTATTGAAAAAAAAAGGTTACACAAACATATTTGTACACGTGTATCTATTTACAGTTTCAGCAGAAGTAAATAGTATGGCTAAGCTCCTATTCTTCATCAAATTTGCAAAAAACAACATTTAGATAGATTTGCAAGGGAGAATGATTTTCATGTTTTAAGGAAACGCATTAACTTAAATACTTCACATTGATGTATTTCCTAAAAACATCAAGTCTAAATCTAGATAAATCAATTTATCTCTTAATAAAGCTTTAGTCATGATATTAGTCACTTTTTTTAAGAAAAGCAATGTTTAAACTTTACTTTTCCCTCTTTTCCAACTTCTCTTATAGTATGAAACTTGACTTTAATATGCTTTGTTCTCTTAGGTTGAATGAAATTCTTTACAATGGCTATAACACTTTGGTTTTGAATGTAAAGAGAAGTAGCTTTCTTATGATTCAACTCAAGATTATCCACCAATTTTCTCACCCATAAACAATGGTTTGAAGCACTAACATTTGCAACGTACTCTATTTCAAATGAGGATTGAAAGACAATTTGTAGCGACTCCTTACCGCAGAGTACATACTGGGATACCCAAAGGTCATTCCGGTACATATCCTACGATATGGGCGAGCTACGTTTGATCACTACATTCACTTCATATGGCATTATATCATTTTTCTCTTGTAAAGCATAATAAGAAAATAACAATATTTTAAAACCAACTTTTTCCTCATTTCATTTCACAAAATCGAAAGTCTACATTGTGTCTTTTAACATTTTCCATGTGTACATAAACAAAATCTAATATAAAGGTACTACATGAAAGAGAAAAATATACAAAATCTATCTAAGCCTATTTAAAAATCCCAGCTAACCGACCTTTGAGTCATGATTTCTCTTGCCAAAACACAATATACAGGTTTGACGGAGCCTCTTAGTAGCTAGAGTCATCTCTCGGTCCTGAAAAGACAACATTGCAATTTTAGTGAGTTTTGCGAACTCAATGAGATAACCTTCATCGATGGTTCACTCAATTCATGCAACACATCATTTTTCATAACATATATTACACAAAATTGCACTTCACATCAATATCACATTTTCACTTAAGCATAGGCAATTTGACATTTCAATCCAGCAAACATACTTAACAAAATGCATATGAAATGCTCATAAGACATTTTTCTAATTATTACGATGTTGTGACCGAGTGTCTAAACTGTCCCGTATCTATTTTGGATACCGGACTCATTAATAACTGTCCCCTATCTGATGACGATACAGGGCTCATTTTACATAATGGGTCTTAGGCCCTTAATCATTGTCTGAGCTCGAGGCTCTTTTCACTCGTTGAGCTTTAAGCTCTGATCGGTGGCTACTCAGATCACAACTCCCATTATCTGATCATGCATTCATGTATGGAATGCATTTCACATTTTCAATCAATCATAGCATAACACATTTAGTTCTTCACATTCACATTCAAGCTGTACTTCAATATCTCAATCTACATTACACAATCATCGAACCTTCTGCCTGGAATCCGCAAACAAACACATTCATTTATCATTCAAAGTATAATTTAAGCAAACAAGTAATTAAGTGAGACCGTCTAGGTTACTCACAAGTTGCTCCCGAAGCTAATGCCTGGAAGATCCGACAATGTCTGGAGGTTGACATTCCAATTGCTCCTCTATAACAAATGATATACACAATATCACAATTTGTACAATCATAAGTATTTAATAATGCACATGTATGAAATGAATTATATACAATGCATGTTCATGATAATCCCGGGTATCATTCCATCAATTTCATCACAAAACCATTCCCATATCAAATCTCATCTAAGTGTAATTTATACTTAGGTTCATGCCTCACTAAAACCATTAAACTCACAATTTATTGCTCATTGACTTCAGATTTTTCCAAAACACACACTTTCGGGTCTACTATTCACGTTCAATGAAAAGTGAAAATGAGGTAATTTGGCCATACTCTCTTCTAGAAAGGTATTCCTCTGTGTCTTAAGTTTCTATTGACACCAAAATCATTCAATTCGGTTCATTAATTTGGAAGATATGCCTCAAACATTTTCGGGTTGTTCATATACAAAAACAGTGTACTTTGCACATATTTCATCCAAAATTTGAATATCTTAGAGAATGAATCAAAATTTGACTTCTTCAGATAATTCGTAGCCCTATTTCTCTACTTTACTTAAAATAAAAAAAACCATCTCATTTGGATGACTAAAGATCAAGATATAACCTAATTACCCAAACATGTTCAGTGAAAACACACCAGTTCATACTCTTCCAACAAATTTCTTCACTTTCTTTTGATCAAACTTTTCCAAATAAGTTCAAAATGCTACAACTTTTCATGGAGAGATACAAAAATATGCTAGGAATCTATTGGTTCAATAATCACTTCATTTGGTGGTCGGGTTATGAAGTTATGGCCAAAAGAATCAATCATGCTCATGTCCTCAACCACATTGTACCTATCTCTGGACAATTGGCATAACTTTCACTAAGGTTATCGGATTAAGGTCATTCTTAGACGGTTTGAAAGAGGACTTCTAGATATATGACTTTTATAAAGACTCCAAAGTAAAATTTTGTCATTTAAAGACACACGGCCGTGTGAAATCACACTGTTAGACCGTGTGTCTTTCAGGTTATATTGTGTTTTCTGCATCAAAAACACACGGGCCGTGTGAATTTACACGACCTGACCGTGCAACCTTCGAGTTTACTAAATTTTTCATCTCCAAAACCCCTCCAAAGGATCCTAAACCCATTTTAACATCACATATACTCTTAATCTTGCCAAATTCACCTCTTCTTATGCAATTATCACTCCATAACTATTCAAACACCAATTATAATTCATTCACTCCCAATTCCCAACTAATTTAATTCATCATCTCTATGGATAACTTCTTCAAATATACCCAATTTCAACTCAACATCCTCCATGCACATCTCATATTCCCCAATTGATCATAAACACCCAAAATATAATACATTCCCACACACCCAAAACATAACACAACATAAACATTCATTCACAACTTTTGCTGCACTCAATTCCTAAATTCATATCAAGATTTGGGACTCTTAAAGACAAAATTTAAATTCAGCGTCTTCTTATGAAATGTAGCTAAATGCCTCTAGTTTAATCCAAACTAAAATTCATCTCAATTGAATAACTATATAAGAAGTTATGGTTAATAAATTGAAGTATACTTAGAGATCATGTTGCTGCAAAAATTTTCCAGATTTTCGAACTTCCAATATTTTACATCTAACTCATCTTCTACCTAAATTATCTCTTCCATTACATTTCCTCATCATTATCTACCCACTTCACTCAATATATCAATCACAAACAATTCATGATCTATACTTGATCATTAACCTAAAAATAGAGCATCAAACATGTACCCATTCATCATAATTTTCAGCACTTACCTTCACTCCATTATATGCAACATCTAACTTCCAAAACATCTCTATAACACATTATACATCATTAATGATCATTCACAATTACAAAACATGACATTTACATAGATATTTCATCATCCACGTCACACACACACACACATAAAATCAAGTTATCAATCCTACATTTCTCATCATTCTAGTTTCATTTTAACAATACCCATAACATTTAAAGCATAACTTACTTGGTTTCACTTCAAATTCTTCAAAAACAACGCTAGCCCTAGCTCCCAAGCATCACTTGTTCATCATCTTGAAGGAGGTAAAGATAGGTTTTTCTTGTGGCAAATTGAAGAAACAACAAGATGAAAGTGGCAATTGATAGATGGGAATAAGGTGTAATGTTGGTGAGGTTAGAAGAGAATGAAGAAAATGAAAATGGAGGAGAAGAAGAGAGCAAGTCATGAAGAAGGAGAGGAAAACAAGAATAAAACACTCACTTAGCGTTGTAGTTTAAATGCATCGTGGAAGACAACAAAAGGGGAGGGTCTTTTAATGAAAAATAATGGTTTAAGACATGGTTAGGCAAGTGACACTTGTCACTTGTCACATGTCCCATTTCTAAGGCATTAGATTGGTTTCTTTCCAATCAAATTTCAATTTCTACTCCAATTTTCCCCCAAATTTTCAGTGGCACTTGTTACTAATTCCTAAAGTCATTTATAAAAATTTCCATTGCCATTGGACAATAACTTCTACTACCATTTAACAATTGTCTTACACTTGGCAATTTTCCTAGTCCATAAATTACCCTGAATTTTCAGAAAAATTTCCTAAAATTCTTTAAAAATTCTAAATCAACAATTACACTCTCCAACTCAATTTTCATTACAAACAAGCCACAATTCTCAATAACAATCACATTTATTAACAATTATACCGAAAAATGTCATGAATGCATGTACGGTCATTTTCATGTGCAAAAATTCACTATTCACATGTGTGTGTATGCTATATTATGCATGAACATGAAAAATGCTTTTCGAAGCTCTCAATAATCACTCATATTTACTATTCTAACCTCCCTGCAGGTAATGGGATGTTACACAATTTCTTATTTTTTATGCCATATAAACACTCTACTACTAAAAGAAATTAGATAACTATAAGCACTAATAGCATTATCAATAGAACCAATTCAATCACTGCAGATATGCCTTACGAATTTTCTGCTTCCTTCCTTCTTAAAGTTTAATCCAAAATCTAATGTTCCCTTTACATATCTTAGGACTCTTACAGCGACAAGCTGAATTTTACCTAGCTCATAAATGAATCATGATAACAAAATGTTTACAATATGACCTTAAAGCTGTTAAATATTAAAAAACTTACAATCATACTTTTATAAAATATTGCATCAACCTCATCCTCACCATCTTATTTTGATAGTTTCAAGTTCACAAAAAGAGGATATGCTACTAGCTTAACTTTTTCTATATTGAACTTCTTGAGAATAAACGTTCCATTTGTTAATTAACTAATAAAAATAAAATCTTTAGCTTGTTCAAGCTCCATGTATAAAAAGTAATGTATTTTTCCAAGATCAGACATCTTAAATTTAACTTCAAGCTTTTGTTTGAACAAAGCCATGCACTCTTCATCATCTTCAGAGATCAACAAATCATCAATATATAAAGACACAATCATCTTTATTAATTTGTTGTAAGTAGCTTCATTTTCACTTCTTTAAAGCCTTGGCTTAAGAAGATATTCATTCATAATGTTGTACCAAGCTCTAGGTGTTTGTTTTAACCTATCAGGAGCTTTGTGTAATAGGTATACCCCATCTTCTTTACTAATTTAAGTGAAGCCCTCATATTGCTCAATATATATAGTTTCTTTGATGATGCCATTAAAAAAAATGCTAACTTGATATTAAGATAATACAATTTTCATGTTTAACAGTCAATGTGACCACAAATCTGATGGTTGCATTCCTTCTTACTAGTCTAAAAATTTTTAACTAGTCAATTTCATGTCGTTGGAGATAACCTTTCATAAATAAGCTTAAAATAACCTTGTTTTAAGCTTATTAATTGATCCATCAAGAATAAACTTAGTTTTAAAGACCCATCCAATTCCAAGAACCATCTAATTAGATGATATTTTCACCAAAACCCATGTTTTATTCTTATGTATCATGGAAATTTCCTCTTTCATAGAGGCAACCAATTTGTTATTAGTTGTTGCCTTATTGAACATAATTGGTTCAACATCTACTAATTGTGCTCATTCATAAATTTCAATAAGGATTCTTGTTTTCCTGATTTAAATCTTAATGTTAAACTCATCTTGACTCTCTTCTCGAATTTCTTTCTCATCATGAACTAGTAAAGAGTCATCTTCATAATCTTAATAATCATTTTTTAACATCTTTTTCAAACTTGGTTTTATAACTTCATCAATTATAATATCTTGGCTCACTTGAATCTTCTTTATTGTAAGATTGAAGACTCTATAAGCCTTTCTTATGTTGTTATATCCTAGAAATATACCAAATTCACTCTAATTATCAAGCTTTCTCTTTTTTACCTTTAGAATATAAAGATAACATAAACATCTAAACACTTTTAGATTTTAAACAAAAGGTAATTTACCAAACCATCTCTAATATGGTGTTCTACCTTATAATACCTTGGTGGCTAATATGTTTAGCAATTAACTTGTATTGAGTATTGTAGATAATGATTTAAAAAGTGCTATTAATTACTTTAAAGGTTGATCCTATTAACAACTTAAGTTATTTTTATATGAGTTTTTATAAAATTGCAGTGTCATAATGTTTTCTTACATTCACATAAGCCGAAAGAGAGGAAGTGAACAACTAACTATTTTCTATTTCATTTCTTATTTGATTAATATAAAGGATAAAAATGAAAATAAGAAAAATAACTTGTAAAAATATGAATAAGACTTAGAAATTGGAGATATAAGTAAAAGAAAAAGATATAGTTACTCTTATAGGAGGATTAACCTATCTTAAGTTACAAAAATTATAATTAACCTCACAAAAAATATGTTTGCAAAATTGTTAATCATGCACACGACTTGGGGCATCTGATAAGATGCATGATTCTTTTGAAATAACATAGATTAGAATATGAGAAATAATCAAACCATGTAAATGTTGAGATAAAAAATATTACATGAGTGTTAAACACGAACATGTTTGTAAACAAGTATTTGTTTAAAATTTCAATAAGAGTACACAAAATGTTAGAATCTATGTTCTTCATCAAACTTACAAAAAGCAACATTCAAATGGACTTAGAGGGGTGAATGATTTTTATACATCAACTGCAACACTCCTTAATGTACTTCATAAAAATACCAAGTCTACATCTCATATTGTTTAATTTATCTCTTGGGAAAGCTTTAATAAATGATATTAGTCACTTGCTTCTCAGAAGAACAATGTTTAAGCATTACTTCTCTCCTTTTTCTGCTTCTCTTGTATAGTGAAACTTGACTTTAATATGCTTTGTTTTCTTATATTGAATGAGATCCTTTATAGTGGCTATAACACACTTGTTATCAATGTAAAGAGAAGTAACTTCCTTTTGTTTTAATTCAAGATCATCAAATAATTTGCTCAGCCATATCTAATGATTTGAAGCATTAACGATTCTAATTTACTCTAGTCCAGCTGAGGATTGAGCAATAATTTCTTACTTTTATGAATGATGAACGCTTTATTATCAAAAGAAAAGACATAGACAAAAGTGCTCATAGGATCATAAATAGAACCAGACCAATCATTATCAATACTCCCCACCAATTTGGTGTTCTCTTCCTTTTTGAAGATTAATCCAAAATTTGATGTTCCCCTTTTATATCTTAGGACTTTTTTTGTTGCACCGAGCTGAATTTTACTTATTTTTTGCATAAATTTTGATAATAATTTGGTTGCAATTTGGTCTTGAAACTATCAAATACAAAAACTTTCAATCAAAATTCTATTCAATATTGCATTAACCTTTGATAGTTTTAAGTTCAGAACAAGAGCACATGTTGTACTTCTTAAGAATACATTACATTTGTACATTACATTTTTTGATTGACCAATAAAAATAAAATATTTAGATTGTTGAATATCCATTCCTAAAAAGTAATACACTTTTCTAAACATACACTTTATCATTTCCAGAGATTTACAAATCATCAATATACAAAGATACAATTAATTTGTTATCAGTAGCTTTGTTGTCACTTCCTTAAATCCCTTAGTTAACAAGATAATAATCAATCTTATTGTACTAAGCTCTAGGGGTTGGTTTTAAGCCATCAATATATATATATATACCCTATTTGCTCTACCAATTTTAGTGAAGCCATTAAGTTTCACAATGTATATAATTTTCTTAAAGATGCTATTCAAGGACGCTGACTTGACATCAAGGTCATACAATTTTTACTCGTGTTTCACAATCAATGCAATAAAAATATGACGGTTTCATGCCTTACTACTTGGGACAAAGTTTTAAATTAGTTAATTTTATGTTGTTAGAGATAACCTTTACAACTAACCTTGTCTTAAGCTTTTTAATTGATCTATCAAGAATAACATTAGTTCTCTAGACCCATTTGATTTTAAAAACTTTCTGATTAGATGTTCTTTCCACTAAAGACAATGTTTCATTCTTATTTATCATGGAAATTTCCTCTTCGATAGATGTAACCCATCCCTTTTTGGTTGTTGTCTTATTGAATATAGTTAGTTCAACATCTACTAAGTATGTTCATTTATAAATTTCAATAAGGGTTCTTATTACCTGAATTGAAATTTCATGTCAAGTTTATCTAAAACTTCTTCATCTTCATAAAGTGGTAAAGAGTCACCTCCATAATCTTAAGTATCACCATTCAACGACTTTTGTTAATTTGATTTTGATTTATCAATTACAATATATCGGCTCATTTGAATATTCTGTAGTGTAACATTGAAGACTATAAGTTTTGCTTGTGCTAATATGCCCTAAGAACATATCAAGTTTATTGTTATTATCAAGCTTTCTTTTTTTGACCTTTGGAACATGAAGGTAACATTAACTGTGAAACACTTTTAGATTTTCATCATAAAATAATTTATTAAACTATCTAATATGGTGTTCTACCTTTAAGTGTTTTAGTGGGTACAATATACAACCAATATATTAAGGTATTTACTCCTTCAATCAAAAACTTATCAAGTATTACTTTTTCAACTATTATGCTCCTTTGTCACTTTCACGATGATTTTAATATTCTTCTCTATTACTCCATTTTTTATGGAGTATATAAGGTTATCAATTTATGAGTGATTTCTTCTCTAGAATAATAAGCTTTAAACTCCTTGGAGACATATTATGAAATATTATCAGACCTTAATTACTTAAGTGAAAGGCTTATTTCTTTTTCTAGTCTTACTTTCACTTTTTTGAATTTAATAAGCACTTTAACCTTTATTTCAAGAATGCAATCCAACTATATTTGCTATAGTAACATATAATAACATAAAGAATCTAATCCTATTTAATGAAACCTCAATCTTAGGTTAACATACATTAGAGTGAAGTAGTTCCAACCTTTTCTTAGCTCTCCAAGAGGTTTGTAAAAGAAAATCTTGTTTGCTTACTAAGCTGATATGGTTGACCAATTTCTTAAGTTTTAATCACTTTGGAAAGATCTTGCACAACATCATTGTCATTAATAATTTTTAATGCATCAAAACTTACAAGTCCCATCATGTTGTGTCATATTACTAATTTATTAACATAGGCAAATTAGGCAACATATATAGAAGTATTATCTTCAAAAGACTTTTCTTAACATTCTAATCAACAACAAAAAATTGCTCTTCATGCAAATTCTCATCAATTTAAGCTTCTTTAGTATCAATTATCATACATTCACCATTAGCAAAGTTAATTCCTATTCTTTGTTAATCAATTGACCAACACTCAATATATTTTGATCAAGGTTGGGAACTAGAAGTACATCAGTTATTAACTTTAAACCTTTTAAAGTATGCACAGGAACCAATCTTCTTCTTTAAAGTATACATCAGTTACTGTTGTCATATCTTCCTTTTCTTGGAAGATTTTATTAATGACCTTAAAATGACATTTATTATTATAAGCCATATGACATGTGCACTCAAAATCAACAAGCTATGAATAATTGAATGCAAGCAATTAAGGCAACAATTGTAAAAAGAGTTTCTTCAACTTCTTATCATCTTTCTCTATTACCTTTGCTTATTGTTTTTATCTCTTTTCTACTGCTCTTACCTACCTTTTCAATGTGCCTTATCTGATTGCAAATCATGCACTTCACATTGGGACTAAACCAATAATCAGTGACGGAGCTAGAAATTTAAGATAAGAGAGCTCAAATCTTTAATTTTTTTAAATTTTGAGGGCCCAGTACATTACTAACCCCTAAATAATTCTGTCCTGATATATATATATTAAAAATAAAAAATATTTAATAATCTTGGGGGGCTCAGTGGCCGTCATTGCCAATAATAGTTAGGAGGTGCAATGGAGATAAGGTGAAACTTGCCTTCTTTTTACCCTCCACCCTAACCTCCTTTCTTTCTTTAATTATTCTTCTTTTCATCCATCTTGACTTTTACAAATTTCAGCTTAGTTGTGCCTTAAATACCTTGAGGCTCCTTGAAAAATACTCTTCTTGCCTTAGCACTTTTCTTTTTACCTTTAACTTGAAGAGAGTTTATCAGTTCCATCAAATTAATCTGAATCATATCTTTATGTTGGACCCCAAACTTTTCTTGGAAGTTAGAACTGATGTATGTGATATGTTGGAAGTAAAAAGCTGGAAAATGTATATGTTTATTGAGTATGCTTCGGTGTTTTAGCCATAACTTGATCTCTAGTTATCCAAAAGAGATAATTTTTGATTTGGATTAAACTAGAGAGATAAGGCTACAAATTGTATGATGAAATCGAGTTTTAATTCAGTCTCTAAGAAAGTCAATTTTTGGATGGAATTCAAGCACAGGATAATGTTTCAGTATAAGAACAGTCCGGAAATGTTTGGGGTATAACTGTTGGACTATGGAACCAAATTGAATGATTTTGGATTTCATTAGAAAATTTAGACAATGAGGAACATTTCTCTAGAAGGAAGTGTAAGCAAATTCCTTCAATTGCATGATTAGAAAAGGTTTGATTTTGGGAAGAAGCTAAGAATGATTTAAATGACTTTTGAGGTATTGATAGATTAATTATTCTATTTTTGTGGAATTAATTAGCATGTTAATGTGATTAATTAGCATGTTAATGGGAGTTAGACCATATGACATGAATTAAATTGAATTAAGGTGGTAACTTATGCATGAGGGCATTATGGGAAGACAACTTAAGTTTTTAAGGTTACAAGGCTTATGAGTAAGGGCAAGGTGGTCATTACACATGTGGGTTGGTATAAGAAGAAGAGTGGGGCATGAAATTGAGAGGGAAAAACAAGGAAATGAGAGAAATGAGAGAGAGGGTCGGTGGAGGAGAAGCAGAAAGAAGAAAGAAGAGCTAGGACTTGCTTTTTCATAGTCTTCAAGAGGGATTTTCAAGCTACTCAAGAAGGGAAAAAGGAAGAGGAGCTTGAGAGCTTCCTTATGAGCCAACAAACCCTTTGGTTGGGTGAAGATTCAAGGTAAGGGTTTTGCAATCTTTGGATTTTTAGAGAGCTTTTGGTTCTTATGGCATAAGAATGGTATGAGTTTAAGAATTTTAAGATCAATTTTGGTGATTATGTGTTATGGGTTGTTCAATTTGAACTGCCATTGATTTGGAGATTTTTGTCAATTGTGAGGAAAATGAGGAAAGGCAAGAGGAATCAAGAATAAGGGGAAACAATTTGAGTCAAGTTTCAAGCAAGGAATCAAGGTGGGTTTTATGTTTATAATTTGAATAATGAGCTATTAATATGTTTTCAAAAATCAAGATGATAAAATGATTTCAAATTCATTGTTTTGAATGTTTTAAGAAATTGCTACAATTGTTGCTTTTATTGCTTGTGATTGATTTGAGAATTGCTTTATGTTGATGTATGAAATTTTGATGAAGCATTGAGAATTGCTATGTGAATGTGGTTGATGAATTATGAATTGCTACATGAAAGGATTTTTGAAAACTTGCATGTTCAAGAAAAACAA
>JAOTAX010000002.1:5804278-5817177 GCA_025629825.1 Erythroxylum guanchezii
TTTTTTTGCTAATTTTTATATGTCAGGGTTTTTTTAGCAACTTTTGCATAACACAGGGTTATTAACGCAATAAATTCTTATTTTTTGGTAAATAGCATTATTTTCACTTTAATTACATCAACTAATTTACAAAAGCATCGTTTGACTTGGTTCAAGTTTCTGCCAACCTGTACTGTCTACTTATTAGGTCAAATGCCCCTCTGTCCTTATAAGAAAGAACTTTTAAAACAACCAACTTGTAAGTCTTCCATGCTTCGGATTATCCGATAAAACCTAAAAAACTATAAATCTCTTACAAATGGAGTATCATATTGCAAACATACTTAAAGAAACAAATTATATAAAATTTAACTTAATTAAACACTACACAGTATCCCCCGTGGCCCCCTCAAAGAACAAGTACTATTAACAAGTTTCCAAGCAATAGAACTTAGTCAAATTCTACAACTGCCGCCTAAGGCAGGGATGTTTAGGAAAAGTAAAAGTGGGCAAGGGTGGGTTTATAAGCCGGCACCGACTGGCAGGGTCTACGTGGAGGAATGGGCATAGACTCCTCTTTCTTCAGGTCTCTTTGCATGGTGTCTTTGACACTACGTATTCTTGACACCTAATGTGACAATAAGTAGGCTCAAGAAAATTGAAACACGAGAAGAGAATCGGTCATGAAAAACCACAAAGTCATTATTTCATATGGCCCATTTGCCAAAAAAGCAGTTTGGTCGCCGTCTCAAATACCAAAGATTATTGCTGGCAAACTTGTCAAGTATAATATTTGTTGTCTAGTTAATAAAAATAGTGTATAATTAGCAATAATTTTATTCAATCAACTTAATGTTTATATGTTAACAGTATATAATAATATATAAATTTATATTTTAAATAAATTATTTAATGTGAAGTAATATTCACGTTTCTCCATCAATTTTAAACTCAGATCATCGATTTGATCATAAATGGTTCGGATTTGACATTTGGGATTTAAGGTTCACGTGTTTATATGTGTGCGGTGTCGATTTTTGATTTTTGATTAAAAGCAGACAACAACATAAAGAACTCGAAGTTTTGAGGGTATTTAATTACAGGACTAACAACAAAGAACAAATCAAAACGCAGAGTAAAGTAGCCTTAAGTGATATACATGAGAGGCACATGAAGCTTACTTTGAGCTAGATATTTCTTTGACGGTGAAGGCATGAAAGACACAACTGCTACTTATGGACTATAAAAAACTGAAATCAACATCAGTTTAAGACACATACAACTTGCTCATTGTAATCAAAATCTGATTGAATTTCATGAGAATAAATTATGATTAAGAGAGTTGCTAGAGTACTTACTTACGAGTACTGGTGAGTTCTTAGGAAACTCTTGCAAGTGCTAAAAAGCACTCAGTCTCTTGTAACTCTTTCTTTTTGTTGAAACTAGTAGAACCACCTACGTGAAATCCTTAGATGTAGATAGCAATTACGCTATCGAACCAAGTAAAAAATTATCGTGTGCTCTTTACTTTTCTGCAAACATCGTAATCCTGCAAAAGCCAACTCATCTTTTATCAATCTCGTGGGAAAGAAGATAACATAAATAGAAGGCAAATCCTAACATAAGTGGTATCAAAGCCAATCCTCAGTATTCTGAGTAACTCTTTGGTTATTCAAGCAATCAAGGTTCATCAAGAAAGCGTAAGAATAATCATACAAGTAAGCCTAAACCTTTGTATCTTATCTATGATATACTCTTGCAATCAAGAAACCATTAAGAATCTTTTTCTGTCATCGTTTAACTACGTAATAAAATGGTGGGAAAAGAAATGGATGTTTTTACTAGTAAAGAAGATTTTACAATCTGGAAACTTCAAATGCAAGCTTTACTTGAATCCTGACTATTATAACACCATTGAAGAACAGTATAATGTAGAAGCAGATCCTATCAAGAAACTTAAAATCAAAGGCTTGCATATTGCAAGTTAATGCTTCATTTATCACCTATTGTGATAAGGAAAGTGCAGAATTGCAATACTGCAAAGAAACTATGGATGAAACTTGATGAACTGTATGCTAAAAGGTGTCTGCCTAACAATGTGACTCTTTTATATAACCTGGCCAATTATAAAATGAACACTATTGTAACCCTTGATGACAATCTAGATTATTTCTTTAAATTGGTGTAAGACTTAAAAGCTACAGGTGAAAAGATATCTAAAGATCACCAAATTGTGGTTATTCTAGAGGCCTTACCATCAAATTTCAATGCCTTCAAGAAGGTGATTAAACATGTCAGTGCAGAATCACTCACTGTCAAGAGGATGTTGGATCCACTAATGAAGGAAATTGTGGACAATAATCCATTCAAGAAGGAACCAGAAGTCATGTTCATTGATAATAAACAAGACAAGAAGCCTCAAAAAAGAAACAGTAAGAAGGGAAATTGGTAGAAAGGGAATGGCAGGGATAAGCAAACTAAAGAAAGTGAAGAAAAGAAGAAAAAGGATCAAGGTAAAAAGTGCTACTTCTGTGACAAGGAGGGGCATTTTGCCAGAGACTGCAGGAAGAAGAAAAGGGATAAGGCTGCACAAAGTGGAGATGCTGAGAATGTAGAGAAACCTAAAGAATCTAGTGGTGATGAATTGCTTGCTGTTGCAGAAGAGAGTGAAGATATCAACAGAGAATAGATCTTTGAATATGGCTGCACTATCCATGTCACTCCTCACAGAGACTGGTTTACCACTTTTGAACTAGTTACGGCTAAAGTAAAGATGGCAGACTCTGGACAGCAACAGGTTGAAGGTATTAGTAATGTTTCTATCAATATATTTGATGGGAAAAGAAAATCCTTAACCAATGTCAGATTTGTACCTGGAGTGAGGAGAAATCTCATCTCTGAAAGTATGTTTGATAAGCAACGCTTTTAGATAAGATCTAAGCATGGACTTAGAGCAATTCTAAAGGATGAAAGAGTGATCATAAGGGGAGTTAAAAAAGGAGGGCTCTACTATATGATAGGCACTACTGAAGTGAACCTAACTGCTGGAAATGGAGAGCTAGATTCAACTAAGCTATGGCATTTAAGGTTGGGATATGCAGGGAACAAGAGCTTGATGCACCTTTCTAAACAAGGGTTGATTCACGGAAAAGACATAAAGAAGATGGAATTCTGTGAATCTTGTGTACTAAGAAAGCACCACAACCAATTTTCAGAAAAGAGCTAAGAAAGCTAAAGAGACCATAGAGTATGCCCACAATGATCTCTGGGGGCCAGCACAAGTGCCCACTGCAGGAGGAAATAAATATTTTATATCCATAATAGATGACAAATCTAGGACATACTGGGTCTATCCCACGAAAAGGAAAGATGAAGCATTGAAAATTTTCATTAAGTGACATACACTCATGGAGAATCAGAAAAGGAAGAAGTTAAAGTGCCTAAGAATTGATAATGGCCTTGAATATTGCAATAAAGAATTCGAAGATTACTGCAATAGGAAAGGTATTCAGAGGCACAAGATTGTCATAGCAACACTTTGGCAGAATGGTGTAGTTGAGAGGCTCAACAGGACACTCTTAGAAAAGACTAGATGCATGTTGTTGTCTTCAGGGTGTTCACAATCACTGTGAGGTAAAGCTATCAAGACTGTTGCTTATCTAGTAAACAGATTGCCTACATCAGCTAACGATTACAAAACACCTCAGGAAATCTGGAATGGGAAGAAGCCTAGCTTGGCTCACTTAAGAACCTTTAGCTATACTGCTTATGCAAACCAAAAGCAAGGGAAATTGGAACCTAGAGTAGCTAAAGGAGTGTTCTTAGGCTATCCAGAAGGAGTTAAAGGCTACAAAATCCTAATGCTTCAACAGGGAGGTTTTTAAATTGTTATTAGTAGAGATGTAATATTTAAGGAATATGACTTTCCTTTGTTGTGTAGGAATCTTGCAGATACTAACCTACAAAAGGAAATTCAAAAGCAACTGGGATCATCAAGCACTTCAGTTCCTTTCTATATGCCACCAGCAACTGAAGCAGAAGAAGATGGCACACAAAGGATACCTAACAGGAGGTACTATGACTCTAACTTAGTGGAATATGCTTGTCATGTTGCAGAATCTATTGATTGCAGGGCACCAAAAACCTATGAAGAAGCTATGAGCAGAAAGGACGTTTAACAGTGGAAATTGGCTAACAAGAATGAATACTCTTCTTTAATGAAGAATATGACTTGGGTGCTAGTGCCCAAGCCACTGAAAGCAAAGTTGATCGAAAACAGATGGTTGTTTAAGCTTAAAGAGGGAGTCACAGAGATAAAACCTAAGATATACAAGGCTAGGCTTGTAACTAAGGAATACAGACAGAAAAAAAGAGTCGACTACAAAGAGATTTTCTCACCTGTTGTGAAGTTCATGACTATAAGGCTCATCCTAGTGCTAGCAATTATCTATGACTGGAAAATCCATCAAATGGATGTTAAAACAGCCTTCCTATATGGAAAGCTTGAGGAAACTATCTATATGAAGCAACCAGTCGGTTTTGTAGATAATGATAAGCCTAATCATGTCTGCATACTTTTTCACATTAGCAGGCAATTCAATCAGTTGGAAACTTCAACAATAGTCAGTAGTATCACTATCAACGAAAGAGGCAGAATATTATGCAATCACAGAAGGCGTAAAAGAGCTAACATGGTTGATAGGCATCCTCAAGGAAATTAAAATTAACCTAGCAACATCAACAGTCTATACAGATATTCAAAGCGCATTTTACCTTAGTAAGGATCCTATCCTGCACGAGCAATCCAAGCACATCGACGTGAGGCTTCACTTCGTCAGAGACAAAATCGGCCAGGGTCTCTTCCCTCTGGAGAAGATAGCTAGTGACCTAAATTTTTCAGGCTTTCGAACGAAGATTGTTACAACAAGGAAATTCACTTTCTACAGAGATTATCTACAGATCAGTGAAGCCTTTTGAAAACAACAATCATCGAAGATCCTAACACATGGTCTCATGAATAAGGTGTCTAATAGGGTTTGCTCTCTTAAATCTCTTATAAATCGAAGAACTGCGTCAAAAATTAATGGAGAAGGAGGGAATAAATTTGAAGTAATTCACATTTCTCCATCAATTTTCAACACAAATCATCGATTTGATCACAAATGATTCGAATTTGACATTTGGGACTTAGGGTTCATGTGTTTATATATGCGCGATGTCGATTTTTGTTTTTTGATTAAAAGCAAACAACATAAAGAACTCAAAGTTTTGAGGATATTTGGTTACAAGAGTAACAACAAAGAACAAAGTAAAACATAGAGTAGAGGAGCCTTAAGCGATACACGTGAGAGGTACATGAAACTTACTTTAAGCTGGATATTTCTTTGGTGGTGAAGGCATGAAAGACACAACTACTACTTATGTTATGGTCTATAAAAACTTCAAACCAACATCAGTTTAAGACACATACAGCTTGCTCATTATAATTAAAATCTAAGTGAATTTTATGAGAAGAAATTAGGAGTTAGAAAGTTGCTAAAGTACTTACTTAGGAGTTCTGGTGAGTTCTTAGGTAACTCTTGAAAGTGTTGAAAAACATTCTATCTCTTGTAACTTTTTTCTTTTCGTTGAAACTAGTAGAACCACATACGTGAAATCCTTGGATGTAGATAGCGATTAAGCTATCGAACCAAGTAAAAAATTGTTGTGTGTTGTTTACTTTTCTACAAGCATCGTAATCCTGTAAAAGCCAACTCATCTTTTATTAGTCTCTTAAGAAAGAAGATAGCATAAATAGAAGGCAAATCCCAACATTTAATAAATATAATTTAATTATTTTGTATACTATGTTTGTTCTTTAGTAGGAATATATCGTTCCATTATTGTTCCTTGTCTATGATTCTGAGGACCGCACAAACACTTCGAACCAGAAAGCCAACAACTTGGCATCATTTTCAGTGGCTCGTTATCAATGTGAGCAATGGTATTGCACATTCTTGGCCTTTTCGCGCATTTCTAGGAGAGGAAATCGTTGCCAACTTTTAATAATTCAATTGTAACAAACCCTTTTCTGAAAGTAAATCAGAACATGGGATGAAAGCGAAGGCCGAGGTTTTTGGCCGCTAGTTAAGCTAGGAAACAAAGGACGGCTACTGTAACATTATCTCCTCGTACGGCAAGAAGTAAAACATGTTTTCCTTTTTGTATTACTTAATTAGTTACTTTTTGGATGAAAAAGATGATCTTTCTTTTCATTGATTTTATAAGGTACGAAATATACTTTATTCTTATTTGCTGGCGATACATCCAATAAGCTGGCTTCTTGTAATTTTCTCATTCCAATTCTGGGGTGTACATATGCCCAACCAGTAACTCCTGCTTGCCCCATAACTGTATTTGTAAGTCAATTTGTGCCGTCTTTTTAATTTTCTAGTTTGTAACTGAGCATGTTTTATGTGTACAGGATATGTTTTTATCACTTTCATGCTGTTACTACCATAAATGTCTAGCTACGACTGTATCATTTTTGTTACTTAAAAATCATATTCTATAAAGCGAACGTCATAGGCACTGTTTCGCCGAACCACCTGAAATTAAATCCACTCATGATCCAAAGATCCACTCAGCCTGTATTGAAAAGAAGAATTCAAAAGAAGTGGAAGTCATGGCTTTCATGCTACAACTGCCCTCGTTTTCAATTGAAAAAAATGCAAATTAACATTTACGAGATTGGCCCAGGAAAATGCGTATAGAACATGCCACACTATTTTATTTCATTTGGGGGCTGGGGCCAACAGGTTGCTTATAATACCGTTGATTGGTAATCTTTGGACAGAAGCTCTCTTTTCCTTTTCCTTTTCTTTTTCTTTTTAATATTTCTAGTTATTAGTGATGTTTCTACTTGTTTATTTGTAGAGAAAAAGAAAAGTGAATTGGTGATATTACTAGCGATATAATAGCTGTTTTCCAAACATGTGCTCTCTTTGTTGTGCTACAGGTTCTAATTCTTTTAACTCTGACATAACTCTCCATATCCAAAAGTAATGAAGCTGGTTTCTTGGAAGCCACTCTAATATTGTTACTTTGCCAAGTTTATATATATATATATACACTTCCTCTCGATTCAATCCTATTGCCACTGAACCCTTCCCACTCAAGCTGTCATATCAATATTCCTTGCCTACGTTTTTTCATTTTTTTATCAGATTCTTTTGATTGTTCGTCCTTTAAACCATTCTTTCATTTTCTTCTCCAACTCGTAGATATGTGCGTCACTCTTACATCCCTATCCTGAAAATTTCAACTAGTTCAGGGTTGGGAAATTCCTTTTCTCTATAAGCTATCAGTTTTAGAGAGGGCGCAGGACTGAAAAATGGGAAAAGAGAACAAGAATTCTATGGAAAGCCAGCCTAGTTGTGGTCTCATGGGAGTATTTTTCAATCGTCGTAGCGTCCGGTCTCGGAGGACATATGTTGACTCACTTCCTACGGACACCAGAAACAATACCTTAAAGATGAAGCCCCATCTGGACAATTCCAAGCAGCAGGGGACCAAATCGGACGAGGCCTTCCTTGACCCGTCCAAAATGTCTGAATCTTCACCAAGGGTAGACCGAAAACACATTAGGAGGCAAAGTTTGGTTTCTGCATGTCCTACAGAGTGCAGAAGAGTCTCAGATGTTGCAACAAGTTCGTCGAGTTCAGCACAAACCAAAGTAAGTCAACCCAATGACGGTAAGCCAAAAAGGGACTCCATTAGCTGGCCTAGAGAGCTTGTCCCAGTTACCACGACTACTAAGAAAACCAGCGATGGCAAGCCTCTGCTTCGAGCCACTTCAGGCAATGTATATACGTTAGGCCATTTGGGCAACTTGTGGCAACATGGAAACCAGAAGGTTAAGGGAAGTAATGGCCCAAAGATATCCACACCTCAAGCTATTAAAGAACATCATAAATTTGGTGGTAATGGTCTTATGGGGAACATTGTGAAGCAGCCTAGTGGTGAGTTTCGACAGTCTCAATATCTGATGAACACGACGGATCCTGAAGTCTTGAAGAACATGGGAAATGAAAAGTATAAACAAGGAAGATTTGCTGAGGCCTTGACTCTGTATGATCGATCAATCGCTCTTGATTCGAGTAATGCAACGTATAGAAGCAACAAAAGTGCTGCATTGATAGGATTAGGCCGCATCATAGATGCTGTCATAGAGTGTAAGGAGGCAATTAGGCTTAATCCTACCTACAGAAGAGCTCATTACCGCTTGGCAACACTCTATTTCAGGTAATTTATGCATCAGAAAAAAAAATATAAATTCAATTTGTAGACCACTAACTTTGACTCCCTGGAATTGAGTCCTGCAGACTAGGAGACGCAGAGAAAGCATTGCATCACTATAAACTGTCAGGAGTTGGTAATGATTTCAAAGAAGTTGCCCAATCTCATGCTCTTCAACAGCACCTGAACGGGTGCGTCGAGGCTCGGAAATTGAAAGATTGGAATTCTTTACTCAAGAAGACTGATTATATAATCTCCATAGGTGCTGATTCGGCTCCACAGGTTAGGCTTTCTACAAAAAGAGAAGATTCCGTGTTTCGGGCATTATAAATTGGTTCACTTTCAAGCTCAGACTGCTCAGTTCTTTAAATTCCCATATAGGTGTACGCTATGCAATCCGAGGCACTCCTGAGACTCCTCAGACATGAAGATGCTTACGAAACCTACCAAAAGGGATCCAAGTTTTCCATTGATTCGATAACTAAGCTAATTGGCCTAACTTGTTCCACTCATCTGCTGATCACTGGAGCGCAGGTTTACTTGGCTGCAGGCAGGTTGGTACTTGGTAATAATGCTAATAGCGAAAAGCAAGAAAAAAGTAAATAAGAGGACATTACAAAATTGACTATAAGACAAATAACTTATTTCATTGTTGATTTCCAGGTTTGAAGATGCTGTGAATTTGGTTAAGCAAGCAGAAAGACTCGATCCAAGCAACCAAGAAATTAGTACGGTGGCAAAGAAGACTAGAGCAGTGGCATCAGCCAGACTGAGTGGTAACCTGCTGTTCAAGGCATCGAAATTCTCTGAAGCCTATGTTGCATACAATGAAGGACTAGAACTCGACCCCTATAACTCTATATTACTATGCAACCGAGCAGCATGTAGAGCAAAGCTAGGTCAATATGAAAAGGCTGTGGAAGATTGCACAGGGGCTCTTCGTCTGCAGCCTAATTATATCAAGGCCAGGCATAGGCGAGCTGATTGTAACGCCATGGTAAACATTAAACGCTTGTAGAGAGTGGAGTTAAAAAAAATCTCCCTTCTTCTGATCTATTGGTCATTTAATAACTGAAAAGCAATTAGATGAAGCTTTAGTCTGTCTCATTCTCGTGTCCTGATGTGCTTAGCTTGAAAGATGGGAAGCGTCGATTCAAGATTACGAGATGTTGAATGGAGAGAGTCCAGCAGACGAGGAGGTGGGTCGAGCCTTGTTTCAGGCCCAACAGCAGATCAAGGAACAAAGAGGTGAAGATACCAAGAGCCTGCAATTTGGTTCCAACTTGGTGTTCATATCAAGCAACGAACGTTTCAGGCATTTTGTCACTTCACCTGGTAATTCCTCATCTAAACTCTGCTTAACCTACATATATATGATAGTTCTGAGGAGTGAGAAGATGTTTCGAACTGCAATCTACAGGAATGTCTGTGATGCTTTTCTGTGGGAAAGAAAATCATAAGCAAGAGTTGCTGCTTCTGAAGCAAGTATGCAAAAATTTCCCTTCTGTCAACTTTCTGAAGGTATGCTTTTACCCAAGTTTAGATTAGTCCAGGAAAGACAACAAAAATATCAGTTCTAATATTAAGTCTGCTGTTATCTCTGTTTTGTCAGGTGGAGGTTGAAGTCCACCCGTGCTTGGTCAAATCAGAGGGCCTAACATCGCTTCCATCCTTCAGGATATACAAGAATGGTTTACTGGTCGCAGAAATTCTGGCACATGATGGACAATCATTAGAGAAATTAGTCAAGCTGTATAGCAGTTGAAAAGAGACATAGGAAAATTAGCATGAGATTTGTGAATTAAGGGGAGCGAAATCTATACGTTTTGAGTGAGTCAAAATAACGAGTACAGTGCATAAATTAGATGATGATTGTTCAATGCTTTAGTTTTATTCTTCTTGATTCCTAGTTTTGTAGGGGATTGTTTTGACAGACCTTAATAAAATTCAATTCGTGAGTGGTTAAGAGTTCAGAAATCAGATTGGGAAAAAAAAATGAAATCTGGAGCTTTTTTTTGCTGCGGAATTCTCTTTGCTTTCTTTGTTTTTTTTTATCAGATTAATGGAATTTTCAATTGTCAGAACATGGAAGATTATCTCTGCTGATCTCTATCCCCTTAAACAAATTAGCGGTGTTACAGAGTTTTGATACACTTCAGAAAATTGGTCACCAAACAAAGCGAAAACTTACAACACTAATATGCAAAGAACCAAAGCTAACAAACTGAAAGAGATTCAAAGCTGTAAGCTAGCTTAACAAAAAAGAAAAAGATACAATTTTTATTTTATTATAATTTAATTATAGGATCAAAAATATCGAAATTGTTGATTTTATTATTAATATATAGGGAATGTGGTTAATGAGTACTATTATCATCTTCATTCATTTTCTTATTCTATAATCTTTAGAATTCGTTATGGAAGAAGCTAGGGTGTTTTAAGAATACTGAAGTGCATCTGTCCAATGAAAATCTGAAGAATGCGTGGGATTGGAACATCTCCGCCGTTATATCTCTTGGAAAGGGACTTCATCGTCTTAAACACGAACATGATAGTAGTTTAAGGAACGTTCTTGCTGCATAAGTGAAAGCACAAACGAACCATCGATAAGATTTAGCAAAAGGGTGTCAAAATCCTGTCAATGGGAATGGTTTCTCTAACTTTTGACAATCTTACATTGTATTCTCTACTTCAAGAGTTGGAAGCATAAACAAAGTTCAAACTAGTCAATGTTTACAATTGATTCGACTTGGTGGGAGACATAACAATGAATAATTATGAGGACAGTAAAACATTTTCCTTGTAACTGTTCTTTTCTCATTACGAGGATTTACAAAAGCTACATACAGATTCAAGGCTTTTTGTCTCCCTGATTTGAAGTGAACAGAACAGGAAAATTGGTAATGAAATTTACTCCCAGACAGTACTCTGTTTCTCTTCCTGTCTTTTTAAAGAGTCCACTGCTCTTCATGGCAAAGCATGAGGACAAATAGCTCATACATTCTGTGACAAAAGAATCAATCAATTTAACAAGCGGCCAGAGAATCAGAATCGTGTCATGAGCTATTCGTTGTTTTCAGGTGCAAGCCCATTAGTCTTAAACAATATTGATGAACTTAATAACCCAGTTACCTTCATCCGTTGATTCTATAAACTCGAGAAATAGATTAAATGCCACAGAGAATATGACCTTGTTGACTTCTTCATCGAGTAAATGGGCATATACAGAAACAAATATACACATATATTGGCAGCAAAATCCTTTCCAGGGGAAGGAGAAACACTGTACAGATGTGAGTACAAATTCTCAAATTTTAACAAGAATAAACCAAAAGAAAATTCAACCTATAGCTGTTGAAGATAAAGGATTGGACTTTCGGATCCCTGCACAAGAACTGTGAAAGAAATATTGTTTGAAGGAAATTAACTAGACGGAGTTATAGGACAGCAGAAGATCACTTGCAATTGATTGAAGAAGACGTTAAAAACTTGAACTGTCAATCAGAAATGGCAGTACCACCAAAGTCATCATCTCTTCCAGCTTCTACTCCTTGATAATGTGTCTCTTATGCCACCCACAACCCAAGTTTCTTTTGCTATATCAGTTGAGATCTTGTAGAAATCAGTGTCATATTTCATCACTACCAAGCTTTCCTTCTTACTAGTTGTTTTCTCTTCCTCCATCAAAGTCTTTAGATTCTTCCCCTTTTTCTCTTGTCTCCTGTCTTCGTCTTTATCTCCATGATCCTGATCATCATTTTTTTCTTCTAGCCAGTTCTTTGCAGGAGCAGACCTACACCTCATGAGCAATAAAGCATTTGGAGGAGGAACAGACGGTGCAACAGCGCGAGTCTGATCTTCATTGCATAAAGTATCGTTCTTTTTTCTCTCGTCTTTGCAAAAGCTGTTATTTTGATTCTCCTGTAGCACCATGAACCATTTAGAGAACACAGCTCGTGAGGCCGCACTGCCATCGCTGCCCTCACCACCAACAAGAGTTCCATGGTATTGATCTTCATCTTCTTCCTCATCTTCATTGTCTTCGGTAGTGATATCAGCTTGAGGAAACGACCCGAAACATCGAAAATCGAATCTTATGCTTCTTAAACATGTCAAGAACTGCGTTACCTCTTTCTTGAATCCAAGAGACTCCATCCAAGTGGATTTTTTCTTATGTTTCCTGTTGTTGTGAATTCTTTCGATTTCTTCCATCACTGACTGCCAGCTTTTGCATGCACTATTCTTATGCCTCACTTTGATCTGTCCTGCACAAGTGACCTTTGGAGAGGTTGGTTCTGATGAGATCTCTGTGCCCATTTGCTTAGTTTTAGACCATAACATGGGGCTGGCTTGACCAACGCCACCTCTAGTGCTTGATTTCCTAAAGTGGTGGTGGTGGTTGTGATGATGATGTTGATTTTGATGCTGTTGGTAATGGTGGTGGCTGTGGCGGCGCTTGTTGGGTTCGGATGGTCTCGCAGGACTGCAAATTGGCTTTGGCATTAATGTCAAATGAGCTCTAGAAGGGAAGCAGACTAACAAGTCTGCTGAAGGAGCTCCTTTGGTTTCTCTTCCTTTCATGTCGATTCTCTTGCTCTCCTTCGAACCCACACACTTTCTTCTTTGTTTCTTCCTCAGATCAG
>JAOTAX010000002.1:5826344-5867304 GCA_025629825.1 Erythroxylum guanchezii
CCCGGGAACCAATCCCCGGCGTGCCTTTATTTGTTTTGCAGGTATTCATCAGCCAAAGCCACACAGAATCATGGATCTGAGCAATGATGTTCAGCCCTAGCAAAATCCGACTGAACCAGTGTTCATGTTTTCTATCTAGATTGATAGGCATTCTCGTATGGACCTATGAGGGCATGGAAATGTTGCATTCAAAATGTTAAACTGAAATTGAAAGCGCTGATTAGAAATCTAAGGTCTTACCTATATTCAAATGTTTGATTCCTTCTTTTATTATTTGGAAAACCTGTGGGTGAACTTTAAGTGCGTTTTCTTGAACTACGTTGCTTTTTTTTTTTTGCTTCAGCTACTCACATATAGAAGTATTGAGATGTGTTCGTCATTTTGTTTAGTGTGGAACTGTTTAATGGAATTAAGGTGGCAGAGGAAATTTATCATTATAAATTTTATGATCTTTGTGCCCTTTATTGATGTTGTAAACATAGTAGTTATGTGGTTTTTGGTATTTTCTTCATATGACTTTTCGATAAAGGAGAAAATTTGCTTTCCATACTTTTATAAGTGACTGTCTCTGATTTTGTTGATATGTTTTCACTTCACAGAAAGTAGCATCACTAAAAAGTCGTGTGATGGGGCAACTATTCCAGCAATCAGGAAAGCTGATATTAGGAATAAAATTGCTGTTCTTCAGGTATTTTGATAGGTCAAGAAAGAGACACCTTGTGACCTATTGTATTGCAACATGATTTTGCTCCTCCGAAAGTTTAGTGAGTGTAATGTTCCTGATTTTGAATTATACTAAAAAGGTTTCCATCAACAGAATCAAGTGAGAAAAGCACAAAAGAAGATTGCTGAAGAAAATATGCATAAGGCTGTTAAGGTTGCGACTGAAATGGCTGAACTCGCTGCTTCAGATGGAAAGGGTTTCTGCATATCTCGGGTTGATGTAGGTTTGGATGCAGCAGCAGTCCAAGAGGCTGTTTCGAAAGTCTTAGAGCAGAAGGTGATTAGCTGTTTCTTACAACATTCTTCAAACTTAGCTTGTCTCATGTGATTGTGGGGAACGCTTTTTTGATACTCTATTGGTTGCTGCATAGAGCATGTCAGTTATTGTTTTTAGTATTGATGAAAACACCAACAAGGCTGTCTATTGTGATGAATTTGATCATATGAGTTGTGATTGAAAAAAAAAATGAAAGCGTTATTTTTATTACTTAATACATTAAGCATTGAACTTTTGAGTACTGTCTTGCAATTGAATCATGAGATTAGCTGGTAAAGCACTATTAAAAGGGAACTTGGTTCCCAAATTTTCACATTGAATTTATAATAATTAAATTTATATTTTTAATTTAATTTAAACAAATTATAATTTAATAATTTAATGTAATTATGATAAATTATTAGTTTATAATTAGATATATTTAATTAATTTCTAATTTAAGAACTAGGTTAAAATTTGATATATATTATTATTATTGTTGTTGTTATTATAATTATAATAATAATACTAATAATACTAATAATTATATGTTTTATGTTTTTTATTAGAGTTTTAAAATTAATTTTTGTAAAATTTAATATCTAAAATCTAAATTCTTATAAGAATATTCAATGAAATACTAAGATATATAATATTCATACATTTATAATTTTTTTAAAATCATGTCCTCATAAGTCATTTTACACATAAACAGCTAATGCTAAACAGCTAATTTTATGAAACATCAAGTGACAAACAGCTAATATAATCAGCTGGTCAAATCAGCTAATATAATCAGCTATCAGCTAACAGCTGTTAGAATCAACTAACAGCTAATGCAATCAGCCGATTACCAAACTTGGCCTTTGTATTGTTTTGGCATCTGAAGCGTTGCAAGTAACAACATTCTTCTGTAATAAAGGGTCAACTTTGTTGTCGAGAGTGTAGCATAACCCCACATTGGCGCTGCACATAACCACGGAGTATTGAAGAAATGTATATTGGGTAGAATGTTTCAGCATAAAGAAGGTGTACATACGTGCAAATACAATCTCTCAAAATAAATAAAGAATGACAACTATATTAGTTAAATGAAATTAAACCTAATTATAATGAGCTAAGACAAGTCAACAATATTCAACGAATCAAACAAGATATTTGCTAAATATTTATAGAATATTCTAGAACACTTCCTTAAGTTGGAGTATATATGTCAATCATGCTTAAATTGCCAAGTAAACTTTGAAAAGGTATAATCCCAAGTGAATAAATCAACGACTTGATCATAAGATCGAACATGAGAAGTGTATAACTCATAGTTTAGAATGTGATTACGTATAAAATGACAATGAATGTTAAAGATATTGAACTCATAGCATTATTGTTCCAAATAAAGTCATACTAAATCAAATAAAAGATATTGAACTACTTAGTTGTGACAATACGAAGAGCTACTTAGTTGTCACAATATAGCACTATTGTTCCAAATAAAGTCATACTAAATCAAGTAAAAGATATTGAACTCATACTAGTTCGCTTATGGCATCACTATGGCTCTATACTCGACTTTAGTTGAAAAAAGAGAGACAGTCTATTATTTCCTCAATTTCCAAGAGATAAGACTAGCTCCAAGAAAAACAATATACCCTATCGCAGAGCGTTGTAAAGTTGAGCAACTTGCCCAATTAGAATTAGTATATGCAGATAATTAAAGGCTGCTAGATGAAGAAAGAAGAATACCTTGCCAAGGAGAAGCCTTCAAATATACGAGAACTTGAAGAGTTACATTAATGTGTGGAGCCCGAGGATGCTGTATGAATTGGCTTAAGACCTGCAATCGATTTGTAATATTTGGTTCAAGTAATAGTCAAATAAAGAAGTCTTCTAACAAGATGATGGTATTGACTTAGATCTGTTATATAATTCTCCAAAATCTAGACTTAATCCATGTTTTGAATGCAATAGACAAGATATTGGTCAAGCTCTTAGCAGCCCAAATTGTTCGAACAAATCTAAAGCATATTTTTGTTGGTTTAACATAATGCCTTATTTGCTGCAAGCCACTTCAATACCAAGAAAATATTGACATTTGCCAAGATCTTTCATGCCAAAAGTGGTGTTAAGTTGTTATTTAATGTTATTAATAAGGTTGGAATCATTCCCTATCATTATAATATCATCCACATAGACAACAATTACTGTGAAATAATTTTCACATACATGATTAAACAGGCTATGAAGATAATCTAAAAGCTTTTGGTACCAATTTCTTGACGCTTGTTTGAGTCCATATAAAGATTTTCTCAATCTACACACGTTATTATCACCCGACTTAGTAAAACCTTGAGGAACTTTCATGTAGACTTCTTCTATCAAATCTCCATGCAAAAAAGCATTGGTTATATATCTAACCGATGTATGTGTGATTTGTGAATAACTCCAACTATTAATAGGCACCTTAGAGTCGTAATTTTTGCTACTGGTGCAAAAGTGTTATGATAGTCTATGATTTCTACTTGGGTAAATCCTTTAGCTACTAATTGTGCCTTAAAACGCTTATCAGAGTCAATAAATTTGTCTTTATTTTGTAAACCTATTTGTAATCAATATCGTGATTACCTTTTGGGAGGTCTTCTAAAATCCAAGTATGATTGAGTTCCAATGGATCAATTTTCTTGTTGCATTCCCTTCCACCTGGGATCATGGAAAGCTTGGTAATAATTTGTCATTAAAAGAAGATATGGATATAAGAAAAGCTTGGTGGGTAAGTGTGATGCATGAATAATTTAAAGTATGAGATAAAAAGATAGACCCTACTAGAATTTACCATTGCCATGACAGCTTGAGATGGGACCAGAGATGGCAATAGAGTATACTCAAAATCAGTTAACTTGTAAGATATGTTCCTGGCATGTTTTGCAGCTTGATATATAATTTTGGTGATTTTATTTATGAACTATTGTGAAGCATAAAGCAATCCCTTTTTAAAAGGTTGTAAGAAAATAAGGAAAACATACTTTTGTCCATACCCAGAAGGTGTAAATAATTCTCTCATAGGTAAATTATGCATATAGGAATACACATTTTTTTTCTTTTTCAGCTTTCTGAAAAATAGAGTTATTTGGTGATCACAACAATATTATGACAGCAAGTTAAAGGTCCAAGATAGTATAACAATTTCTTTAGAAATTTTAGATTGTACTCGATTAGAATGCTTTAAATATGCTCGATTAAATTTGAATTTATCAATACTTGATCTAACTTAAGTTTAAATTAATTTCTTGAGTTAATCTTCAAATCAAATTTGACCTGATATAAAAAATTCAAACCAAACTCGAGTAAGTAGTGTTAGAACAAACCAAAAGAAACTTTTTTTTTAATCCTTCATCAGTACATATGAAAATAATATAATAAAAGAACCCCTTTCATCGTCTAAAATAAAAATCTAGAAAAATGATCTTCTATTACATATCAAATTTATGTATGAATCCAATTTTTATTTCAACTTATAAAGATTATCTTTTTTCAACGGTGCCTTTGTCATCTGATACAATAACATTTTATTAGTACAATGCTTGTATTGCTCTTTCACAATCCTAGTTTAGGGTATTCCTATTTTGCTTATCACTATTATGGGAGTCGCTTTTACTTTCTTTATATTAAGATGAGATTGATTCAGAAAAAGGATAGTTTCAGTTATAATCTAGAAATTATTCGTGAGTATATTTTACAGAAACGGATATCAAAATTGGAATAGATTAGTGATCACTTAATGAAGAGTACTTTAATACTACAAATATGAATCTTATCTTCCCGTCAATCTTTTAGTCCCACAAAAACCCCCAAACCACTTCTGCAACTTTGCTTCTCACTGAGGTCAAATTGAGTTTTCATCTTCATCCCCCTGCCCCGACTTTGCTCCTCCAGTTGAAGCTTTCTTCTCTTCTTCATTTTCTACCTTGTTCATCTGCAAATCAACCTTTCTCTTTCCTCCATCTTTCTTGCTGCACCTACTTCAGACTAAAAGTAGTGCTGTCCTTCCTTCTCAAAATATTTTCCCGTCTTCCTCACATTACCATTTCTAGACAAACATTTCTTGCTCCTTTCCCTACACTGCTGCTTCCTTACCAAAATTTACCAAAATGTTTGACGTCACTCCTCCCAACCTTGCTGATTTTCCCCCTCTACCCTCATGCAACTCACCTTCCTCCTCTGCTGGATCACCTCCAGACTTGCCACTTGCAAACACTAAACCTAATATCCAGTCTCCTTCATCTGCATCCTCCATCAAACCCTTTGTTTTCCAAAACCCCGCGACCCTTACTCTCAATATACAGAGGCAACCACCCACCTCAGTTACTCATTCAAACCCACCCAAACCAACTACATTAGCTTACCAAAACAATGAGGGAACCAGGAGAACCTGGAAATAGGTTGTAGGAGAAAGCTCTGAATTCTCCCTTTTCTACAATCCCCCGGTGGAAGTTGATGGGAAGTTGATGGTGGCCCAAGTATTGACATCCTGCTGGAGGGAGCAAGAACTTGGGAAGCAGCGATCATTGGCTTCTTCATGGATAAACGCCCGCCATTTCCTGTAATACAAGCATGGGTTCAAAGAAATTGGAAAGGAAGAGGCACATAAGAGGTAATGCTAACAGAAAATGATAACATCATTTTCACATTTAGCTCAAAAAGTGATAGAAGAAGAACCATGATACATCTCACAGCTTCCATTATTTCTCCAAAATTGGTAGCTTGGTATGGAACTAGAGAAAATTAGAGTTAAGAACATACCCCTATGAGTGAACATCCACAATATTCCACTAGAATATTGGACCACTAAAGGCTTAAGCTTAATAGCTAGCTTTTTGGGTAAACCAATTTGCATGGATAAGAATATAGCATTGAGGAAACGGGTTGGTTATGCTAGATTATGTGTGAGCATAGATATTTTAAAGGAGATGAAAGATTACATCCCCATCTTAAGGTTGACAGATGAAAATTCTCTAAAGGAGGATAAAGTCATAGTGACTTATCATTGGAAATCTTCCTTACAAGTTCAAGGGAAAATATGGACACCAATAGGGAAAGTATTTGACATGGGAGATTACGAAGAATTGATGGGACTAGATGAGAATAATACAGAGGGAAAAATAAAAACTGAAGAACTTGAAGTGTAGAAAAGGACATCGGTGGATCAGGAATTGGATATTCAAGAAGGTAGAAATCAACACTTTGCAGCTATGGGGGATCAAACTGAACATAATGTTAAGGATCAACAATATATATGGTTGGTAATAGAAAATATGACAACACAACAAATAGAGGGAGGAGCAGAAATAGATAATTGTATTACAGATAAAGTAGAGTTGCAGAATGGAAATCCCCTAGGAGTTCAGCAACAGGATGCCACCCAAGGGCTACAAAAGTCAGATCTTTTGCATCAGATGGTAAAGCAGGGGGAAAAGATGGAACAAGTACAAACTAGAGAGAGCAATCGGAGCAGTAGGAAAAGTTCAAAAGGTAAAATTATTTTTACATGACCTTTCTAGTTTGGAATGTTAGAGGAATAAACAACCCTTCGAAACTTAATGCCTTGAAGGAGTTTGTACAGTATGAGAAGCCTAAATTATTTTGTCTTTTAGAAACAAAAATCAGACTTGTAAACTTGAATAAATTAAATTTTTTTGGGAGTCAATGGAAATTATAATCCAATCATCAATACCATGGGTATGGAAGAATCGTCATAGTCTATGATGAGGAGTTTATAGAGGTGGAGGTTTTGGAACCAGGGGAGCAATTTATGCATACAAAAATGACTTTTACAATGGAGTGTACTTCGTTGTTGGCCACCTTTATCTACGGTCATAATACTGCATTTCAAATAAGGGACCTATGGAATTCTATAAGAAGACTTAAAGGAACAACTAGTGGTCCATGGATCATAAGTGGCGATTTCAACTCTACCATATACCAATCTGAAGCTTAAGGAAACTATAACTTGCACAACTACAATACTGACTTACTGGATTGCACCAAAGATGTGAAAATTTTTGACTTAAAATATGAGGGTCGTAGATTTACTTGGAGCAATAAGTAGAGCTCTAATTGGTTCATCAGAAAGAAATTGGATAGGTCTTTGGTGAATGTGAAGTGGTTAACTACTTTTTCAAATAGTAAAGTCATGTTTTTAGACCCAGGATTCTTAGACCATACCTCGATTATGGTGGTCAATCTGTTCAAAAAGGTTTATTTGAAGCACCCGTTCAAGTTTAACAATTTCCTGATCAATGTAGAAGGTTTCCAAGAAGCAGTCAGCAGGGGAATGGAGGTAGAAGAAGCTAGTACTAAACAATTCATCTGTTTGCAAAAACTGAAGGCTATAAAGCAAGAATTGAAGAGAGTAAATGGAAGTAGAGGTCCTAGCACAATGCAAGGGTTAAAAATTGCTAGGCATTAACTCTTACTTTTACATAATGCACTGGCTAATAATCCTACTGATGAGATTATTGCGAAGGAGGAGAAGGAAGCCCTGAAGTCCTACATGCAAGCAGTTGATAACCACTGCTCTTTATTAAGATAGCGGTCGAGAGTCAACTGCATCAGGGAAGAAGATAAATGCACTGGATTCTTCTTCAACACCATTAAGGCTAGGAGAAATGTCAACAAGATCACCTCGATAAAAACATAATCAGGGGAGATCTTGTATGAGCAAGCTGAAATTGCTCAAGATGCTTTGAAACACTTCCAAAAGATTCTAGGATCTGAAGGTAATACTAGCTCTTGTAGTGAGGATCTCAAGAAGTTTATTTTTGTTAAAATTCTTGAAGATCAAGGGGATTTTTTAATAAGGCAGGAAACAGATCAAAAGATAGAAGTAGTGCTTTTTAAAATGAAAGGCTAGAAAGCTCCTAGACCAGATGAACTGAATGGATTCTTCTATTAAAAAATTGGAATACAACAGGGAATATTATGAAAGAAGCAGTACATGAATTTTTAAAAAAAGGAGTGATCCTTAAAGAGATCAACGAGACTTCGTTGTGCTTGATCCCAAAAACTCATAACACTACTACATGGAGTGATTTTAGGCCTATCTCATGCATTAACTTCAGCTACAAGATTATTGCTAAAATATTGGCCAACAAACTGAAATCTGTGATACGCTACATCATCAGTGAAAACCAAGGAGCATTCTTAAGCAAGTGAAATATTGGGGACAACATCATAATTTTGCAGGAACTTCTAAAGGGTTATATAAGAGGGAAATCCCCTTAGAATTGGACATTAAAAGTTGATCTCCAAAAAGCACTTGATAGTGTTGGTTGGGGTTTTTTTACTGCAGATTATGGAAGTTATGGGATTTCCCTCAGATTTTTATCAATTGGATAAAAAAGTGTATTTCTACAGTTTCTCTTGGGATCATGATCAATAGGAGTCCCACTAAGTTGGTTAAAGGCAAAAGGGGAATTAGGCGAGGGGATCCTTTTTCCCCTTACCTATTTCTAACCTGCATGGAGGCTCTTACCCTCATGCTGAAATATAAGATCTCCTCGATTCCACAATTCATGTTCCATACCAAGTGTAAGTTCCTTTCACTAACCAACTTATGTTTTACAGATGACCTAATCCTTTTTAGTAAGGTTGATATCCCCTCAATCAAGATACTAATGAATACCTTACAAAGTCTTAAGGAGATGTCAGGTTTGAGCATCAATTTTCAAAAAAAATTCATCTTATCGAAGAGTGTTGCACACCTAGCTAATGATATATTTCTTATCACTGGAATGGGTAATGAAGAGCCCCCTATCACTTATTTGGGTATCCCTATCTCTTCGAGAAGACTCAGACTCAGAGAATGCCTACCCCTTATTGAAAGGATACAAAGGAGATTAAATTCATGGGCAAACAAAAGCTTATCCTATGGTGGCAAATTTCAGCCCCTGAAATCGATTATTATGTATATGAATACTTATTGGTGTTCACACATTTTCCTTTCCAAATGGCTGATAAAAACTGTGGAAAAAAGGATGAAGCATTTCCTATGGAGTAAGGGGAAAAGAGAAAGAGGAATGGACAAAGCCAACTGGACTCAAATTTGTCAACCTAAAGCAAATGGAGGATTGGGCTTGGAGTCTATTGGCAGAAGCACCAAATGTTTATTATTGACAAGATTGTGGAGAATTTTAAGTAAGAAGGAATCATTATGGGTTAAATGGGTGCATACGTATATATTAAAGGGTGGAAGTCTATGGGCAATCAGACCTAAAGACAATTTTTCATGGTTCTTTAACCAAATTCTTATACTAAGGGAGCAAGTACAACATTATATTACTTGCAGGATAGGGACAAGGGATAGAATTTTCTTATGGTATGACAATTGGACAGGTCAGGGAGCTCTAATTCACCATCCAATTGCTAGGGATACTTTGGATAGATCTTCAAAAAAAAGCTAAAGTCCAAGAGTTAATTACAAATGGTAACTGGGCTCTTTCCTATGAGGAGATCAGAACTCTATCGATACCACAGTATCGATACAGTGAAGGAGAGGATACATACTTTTGGAATGGACTAGCAGTAATAAACATAACAAATAGGCAAGTAAAACAACTGAAGTATGGGGCAGTACCTACAGTTGGATGGGGTAATTTGATATGGAGGAACACTATCAAGCCAAATGCCAGCTTCTTGAGCTGGTTCGCCATGAAGGACAGACTAAGCACTATGTCTAGACTAAAATTCCTCCCCTCCTCTAAAAGATGTTTCTTTTGCAATCTAGATGAAGAGGACAAGGACCATCTATTTTTCAGTTGTGAGTTTTCTAATAGAATATGGAGGCAAGTTACATCTCTATATACACTCAATAGTTATCACAACAATCTGAATGACATTATTCAAGAGATACTACGGAACCATGCACCCAATCACGACAAAGATGTTTACATGGTAGCTTTTACTACTTGTATTCAGGAGATTTGGCAGGAGAGGAATAATAGAAGATTTGTGGAAAGGGAAAGAGGCATACTTGCCCTCACGGAAATCATCTCTAATAATATTAGAGAACAGCTGGTCATAAATTAGTTGGAGAAGAAATGCAGCGAGAGACTAGCTATTTCTTGAAGACTCTAATGAGAATCCAATAATACCCAGTACATAGAGCAGTACTTCCACAACCTAATCTAGCCAGTTATAACTTGTACAACTGTTCTAAAGGATTCTAAAGTTGAGTTCTAGTTACCTTATGAAGACCTCCTCCATGAGATAGTTACGTCAGATCCTTCACAAGTGCTGAAGACGTGCAATCGGGAGAAGAGAGATAGTAGTCAGAGTGTAAACACACAGGAAGACCCTTCGAGTATTCCTAAGAAGAAAAAGTGAGTGAAGACGGAAAGAGAAGAAGAAGTTACGAGGATCAAACCAGAAAAATCTTACCTCCACAACCATTTGGAGATGCTGACAATAGAAACTTTGGAGCCCTAATTTGAAAGCTTCTGGTGAAACATTGAAAAAGGAGTTTTTTGTTAACTCATTCTTGGAAATTCCAAGAATACATTAGAGGGTGGTTTGGTCATGGTGACGTTTCTTTTGTCTACGATGTCGTTTGGTCTGTGTTTTGATATTCTGTTAGTAGGATAATAGTTGTACTAAACTCTTATTCTTTTTTAATTCATTTTAAATTTTCAAAAAAAATAAACCATGCATTTAGATATATTTATTATTAGTTATTTATTTTATGTTATTATTATCATAATAGTTATGATGTTTATTACTATTTATTTATCTATTTATAATTATAACAATTGATTGCATTTTTTTATTTTTTACTATCCTTTTTTCTTAGGTTTTGTGGTTTTGCAATGGAAAATATAGGATTTTGTCTCTGATACAGATTTTACAGGATCACCTTTCTATTCAGATTATAAATGGTTAAATCTAGTTAACCCTTCGTTCATGGTAAAACTAGACAATAATTGAAGCAAATGGATATTACACGGGACAGTTTAGGTACATTTATGCGGGGGACCTCCTCACGCTATTACCAATAACAAAATGAGTTAATATATTAGTGACCGGATCACTCTCGAGGAGCAGCACATGAACATGGTGAAACAGAAAAAGAAACCACCACAATCTGCCTTATTTGCAATGCTTCCTAAAAATATTAGCAAGTGATCAAGACTAGCCACTATTCAAGATAAGATTAGGATCTATACATTCTAGCACCCAAATGTGCCATCTTTTTCGAGGTTCGAAGTTCAAAACTCCCACTGTTTTTAGATATTTTTTATTTTTCATCTCCTGCTAAGAAAATAACCTTTCATACGAACTCTGTCTGTTGCTGTCTACGTACATATATATGTATATATTCCTTTACTATGATAATTATAATTTAGAATATATATCAACGCCATTAGGAATTTTAAGACAATGGATATACTTTATTTCATGAAATTGAAAGCACTCCAATTCAGCAGCCCAATTCAGATTTCAAATCAACGACCGAGAATTGAGATATTTGGAAACATGTTAGATGGAAGTTGGTCTGCATGGGAGTTTGATGGCATGCCAATGATTAAAGAAAAATGATTCTGAATAGGTCTAGAAATTCAGTAAGAGCATAATTTAAAAGAATTCCTCAACTGGAGTAACATAACTTTTACGTACAATACCAGTGGATGTACTACCGAGATGATAAAAAAGAAAGAGAAAGGAAAAGAACTTCTCAAAGGGTCCCGCTCTTAGATGGCACATGGAAAATGAATTATTCTGGCGAAAATAAGAAGCACCAGAGGGGACCAATTTTTTCCATTAAGGACATGTCTCTAGAGATATATATATCATTGATAATACTTGAGGCAGAGTTAAACATTCGCTGTGAGCCATTTTTATTGTTAAATGGTAGCTGTAGTATGGAAACCGTTGATTTTAATACTAGCTAGAAGATGCTTATAGCTTAAGTTATCGTTCGTAAGATTATAGTACTAAATAAACAAACTAATAATACTATGAGACTGTTGCTCAACTGGTGTGCATTAGGGTGTTAGGCTGTAACTTTGGAATACAAAAAGCCAATTAGTACGGCATCATAATGTTAAAAAAATATAAATCTACAATTTTGTATATTCAATGTTTTGGAAGCATGTTGCACATGGATTCGCATATTGAGCACTTGAAGTGGATTCCAACTCGTCCTCAACCATGGGTTCCCTTCACCCTATTATAGTGGGTATCTCTTTCACGAACTAATCCCTTGAAAAATATAGTTACTAAATCATAAATTCTATCCATTAGAAAAAAATCCAATTTAGATTCCTTTGATCTACTAAGATAAGCGCTCTGAAATCTAAGTGCCCAATCGTTTCAGACGATATTTCTGTTCTTAAGCAATCACCTCATTCCCACTAGATGCATGGGATCTACCATCTTAAACTTGCACTTTCTGCTGTCTTTTCCTGAGGGTCACAACTCACAACTGAAAAGATTGTATAAATATGTATCTATCACAAACATTGGTTAGGAGTTCATCTAATATCTAAAAATGATAAAATAATTAAGAAGTAACTGAATGCTTTGATTTAATCTCAATTATATGTCATCGAGTATTATGATAGTTCCAGCAATTTTTTTGATACAAGTAACGACTATGTAGGTTCCCATACTTATAAAAGACGTAATAATGGTGAAGGACTGCAGCAATTTAATCTTGATCACATGTACTCTATTAACAACAATATATAGATTATTGAGTTTTCAGGTCCTCGTAGTGCTAACTGGCTTTGGTTATGCTCGAGGAACTGACATTTGGGTTTGGTTCGACTACAACTGCCCATAATTCTATGGGAAAAAGAAAAAGCAAAGATTGATAATTGTAACAATTTTATCCGCTCCGTAGCCGCTAGATTGACTATGTAATGGAGGACGATACTAGCAATGCGTAATACATGACGTGAAGTCTGTAAACATTGTTAATAACTGCTAAGGTGTCAGGTTCTCCGAGTTCGCCAGGCTCCAAAAACTATTTTGACCATGTGTATGAAAGACCCCAACCGAACCATCCAACTGTACGGCACTATAGCATGACGTGAAGTCTGTAAACATTGTTAATAACTGCTAAGGTGTCAGGTTCTCCGAGTTCGCCAGGCTCCAAAAACTATTTTGACCATGTGTATGAAAGACCCCAACCGAACCATCCAACTGTACGGCACTATAGCGTACGGTCGATCATTTTTCATATGCAGGAAATTAAAGCAAGCGCTATTCTGTACTGTAAGGCTATCTTTCATTTTTCAATTACGATGAGCATACAAGCTAGAGACATAGAACGAGAGAAACGTTGCTGCTTTCTGATATCTTTTTATTTAAACGTTTAGACATTAAATATTAGATATATATAATGAATCCACCCTGCACCAAATATTTAAGAGGGTGTAATCAATTATTTCTACCAAAAAAAAAGGGCTTTTAGACCCTATATTTGGATAATTGCTTCCATTCCACCAGTTGTTGCAAAAATTGCTCAACCTGAATCAACATACAGATTCCATTTATTAGATCAACATGTAAAAGCAAGAAACTAAAAATCAAAAGAAGCCCTTGAAAATTTACCAAAGAAAAGAAAAGGCAAAAAAGAAATTTGCTTTTAGGAGCAGAAACTTGCCTCGGTTGGGTCTTGTAGGGAAAATGAAGCATTTGTTTCTTTTGGAACTTTAGAAACAAGGATTCCAATACCTTGTCCCCGGTTGCGTAAAACCTGAGTATCATTGACGAAAATTGTTTAGAAATACATAAAAACCTTCCTATATTATAAAAAAGTTGTACCAAAGCTATGAAATACCTTAAAAGCATCCTCGTCGGTTCTATCATCTCCGATATAGACCGGTAACACAACACCAGAATTGGCATATCCTGAAAGAAAACTGACGGTAATTAGCAAGAGTAATCGGTAGTTATCACAATCTTTTAAATCACAATTATTTACTTTACCTAGTGATTCTAAGAGGAATTCCAGAGCTTTGCCCTTGTCCCATTTAATGGTCGGTCGGATTTCTAGTACCTGGTGGAGCAAGAATAAGGGAAGCACTTTATTCTGCAATGATCATAGATGTTGTAAAATTGCTCTAATTGCGTGGATATACAATTTTGTAAATACCTTCCTTCCTTGGGTTAATCGGAGCTTTGGATAATTATCTAATACTGCTCTAACCTTCTCTGCTAGTGCAGCCCACATCTGTTAAAACAAAATATCATATAATTACTAAATAATCAAATTTCACTTAATAGTGTATCTAGGTATTAAAGTTTCTAAAATGTTGAAATTATAGCTGAGACAATTTGTAAATTGATAATTACCTTTTCTTCCACACATCGATAGTGCACGGATAAACAAAATTTATTGTTTTCTATTTTGACTCCTGGAATAGATTTTGTGGACTCCAACAAAATTTTGCATGCCTGAAATTCATAATTTTGTTAGTATCTTTTCATAGTTTTCACGTAAATTCTTCTATTAACTCAATCATACAAACCATATCAATCATGGACAAATACTCGTTAGCTGGTTGAAAAACAACTCCCTGACGACCCTGAGAATTACATGACAATTAGTTTTATTGTAAGAAGTAAAACATATTTCAAATGCACACATAATAAAACTGAAAAGCCTCACTTTTTTGTTCTCGTGATTAATGGACGGTCCTTTGATGTCCATGCCGTGACTACCCGCGTAGTAGACTCCTCCCAATTTTACAAAACTGTAAACCTACGAAATTTTGTCAAGTATAAGCACGAGAAGGCAGAGTTATTAGCAAAGAAGGCAAGTCATTGCAGCAATGATTACCTTGTCTATACACCTTCCGGTGACAATAGCTGTAGGAAAATAACAAGCAACGTTCCTCACAACTTCTCTCATCTGGTACAAGGAGAAACCAGAGTTATATTTAGTGGATGATGAGCATGAAATGAATATAACAGTACAAAAACTAACCTCATTGGTCATAAACGCTCGGTCTGGATCTTCCACGATAGGTGAGAGTGTACCATCGTAATCAAGAAACATCACAATTTGCTTTTCTTTGGAAGCACTCGCTATTTGCTCAAACATGTTTAAAGCTGAAGGATGATTAACCTGTTTAATTTTCATTTAAAGGTAGCATCATAAATGATTAGTAATAGTATTAACTATTGAAAGTATTCAACGCTTCTTCTTGAGAATACTCACAATCCATGAATTTTTTTCTTCGGTTTCAGATGGAGAAGTTGCAGTTTTGACACGAGTAGGTGATGAATCTCTCATTGAATCAATCCAAGAGCTGATTTTTACTCCACCACCTCCTTTGTTATCAGTAATCTTCCTTGTATATTTTGGTCTACTAACCGCGGTGTTACTTCGGCCTTTTGACACAATCGGTGGAAGAAGAAACTCTCCAGACTTAGCATCACGTACAACCACATTATGATTAGTCATGTTTCCTCTCCAATCTTGGAAATAACTGCAAACATTTACATAAGAATTTAGAACCACATGCAAACCGAAAGTGAAATAACTGCGAGCTAACAAAAGAACTTGCCTGAAGTTTAAAGTTGATTGTGGAAGGAAGCAGGAAATTAGAGGAAGAGGAAAGAAAACAAGAGCAGAGCAGAACGGAAATAGAAAGAAAAGGGAAAAGACAGGGTCTTGTGTGTTGTCTAAGAATTGAACAGAGGAAGCAAATAAAGTCCTCAAAAAGGTGAAAACAACAAAAGCTCAACTGGGGTCTCTAATCTCTTCTCTTGGGGTGTGGAGAGTGAAGAGGTCGCGGGAGTCAATTTATAGACATGGTTTTCTGGGCATCCAGTCAAAACAAGGGTAATGACATTATGTCACTATTTTTCTTTTGATTTCTTAACAATATTTGAAAAAGAATAATATTTATGGGTTATTATGTGAAAATAATAATCACTTTTAGGAAAAAGAAAATAGTCATTTCAACAAATATTCAGAAATATTTGAAAGCTTATTATCACACAAATATTTTTGGTTTTTCACCAGGGCATCCACCGGCAGACTCAGTGACTAATCTCCTCGCTGATGGAAAGACACCTCACAGGGTGGGACAGCTGACCCAAAGATTTAAAACTGCTCCATACTCAAAATTAAGGATTGAACCTCTGACTTTTAGTTAAGAGTGAATGAGTTCCTTACCACTCAACCACACCCTACAGATTCACACAAATATTTTAATTACACATTAGTTGTCCAAAGAGGACTCCCATCATCGGGGTCCCTTAGAAACCTTTTGGCCACTAATAGAAATTATATATAAAAACAAAACCTAAAATCCTGGGGAAAAGGGGTGGAGGGACCACTCTGTGATCCCAGTCCCACGCTCAACAGAATATTTGTACAGAAGAAAACGAAGTACCATATTTTCACCAAAATGCTTAGGAATAATTTCTGAACTTTCTTTCAAACATAATTCCATGCGGATCATACCTTTAGATATTGTTCTTCACTTTTGTACCATTCTTATTCGTATTTTACTCTTCCATTCGGTGATTTCACTAAAAAAGAATATCATACTCTCTGACTCAATATAGTTTTAGAATCTATAGGACAATCAATTATTTTATTGTTTTCAAATAGAATTTGAATCTGAATTACTGTATTCTAAGATTTTTTGATAAATTTAAATTTTATTTAATAGACCATTTTAAAATTTGGTATTGATCAAAATATGTTGAAAGTTTATTCATATTAATTATTTGTGGGAACCATGATCCTAGTATTATCTCACATATTCAGTCGCTAGCTACCATTCTAACCAAACACTAGGAACATTTTCATCTTATTTTTGTTTTTGCTAAAAATGTGAAATTGTAATCAGCATCAAGTGTCCTATCAATTCAGTGGGACATCTACACTGGGCAATTTATGCACATGTTGGTTAAATAAATCAAACCATCAAGTTCTTACGATGTATAACTCTTAAAACTTTGAAGATTCTAACTTCGGTGTTACTAAAATTCTAGTTTTACCAGTTCTATCCAGAGTGAATTAGACTCGCAAGCAATAAACGGAGCTAACTTAACAGAGAATTGCTTCCCCAATTCCTTTCGACTGCTATGCCTACCACAGAGAGAAACCATTGGAATGACTATATTTTCTCGTACATGTCCGGTATCAAAGGTTTTTAGGTAACATTCCGCTCTCTGAAATGTACGTAGCGTGGAAAATTAGGAGCATGCTCAAACCACCCTTTAATGTTCAAACCGCCCCTTGTAAAGGGTAGTGAAACTAGCAGCCATAACCTAACTTTGCATAGTTTTCACCGATACCAGCAGCGTTTTTCTGGTTTTGTCCTATAATCTTGACATCGGGCAACCTCTGTCCCTGTCTTTGTTCCGTATTATAAACTCGGCCTATTCTGCATGGCACGTATAGTTTTTCCACTTCAAATAGTCGGCAAGCAATTAGTGTCAGTTTAGATTATTCTGAACTCAAGTTTAAAAATTATGTTATTGTTGGAACTATTACAAAGTGAAACGAATCGTCTATTGGAACTTGTATTCTTAATAATAGTTTTTGAAATGTTCAATACATGATAAACCAGACAGGATTTCAACTTAAAGTCAAACTTTTAGTACTCCAAAATTTAATACCGATGAGAGTCTTTCGCAATCCATTATTTTGGTTGACCCGACAAGATCACTTTGTAAGATTGTGGAGTGGTAGAAAGATGGGGGTGGATGCAAAAGGTGATGAATAGTTGATCAAAGGCACAAGGTCGACATAGTTGAATTTAACAAGCAACTTACAAAATCAAAATCAGTGTTTTTATACTTTCTTCTTAAGAAATGACAAAGAAACGAGGGGAAGTTTCCCAGCTATTAACGTACAACTAATACCCATTTTGCATTTCTCACATATGGTTGGTCACAATATTTTTAGTTTAAGCTTGAGAGCATAGTGTTTTACTCATTTATTTTAAAGAAATGATTTATGATACTGACGTCTTTGGAAAAGTATATATAAATTCAGTGGTAGTGGTTAAAGAAATAACAAATACTTAGTTTAAATTCGCCGATCGAGAATGAAGTGAAGGTGATGATTGATGACTGAAAGCAACAAGTTTACAATAGAAACTGTTTTATTCGTTATCAAAACAAAAACTGATTAATAAGGACAAAAGACTGCTTGTCACTCGGAAAGGAAAACAATTAAAATCATTGTTATATAATTATAAATTTTTAAGTGTTACGGAGACATAGCCAACATATGGTACCTAAATTAATTTGTTGATAGAATACTTGCCCGACTTAGTCCTAACTCATGACGTTGATAAGTAGTTTAACGTAATTACTACATCCTTTCAAAATAACAAAATAGAATATATAACTGCAATTTTAAATTATACATAAACTCAAGTTTGGATTACAAAAGAAGGGAAGTATGATGCCTAAACTAGTCAATAGATATACGAATGTGATTATTAAATTGACAAAATAAAACTAGAGAAAAATATCGATCGATAGATCTCAATGAAAGTTTCCTCACTAAAACTATCTTCAGGTTGCGATTGTTTAACTTTCTTTAGTCTATGTTCAACGAAATTCCAAAAACAAAATCATTGGGCCAACTGAAAGCTGCTGAAGCCTTCTATATCATAAGTTAAACTGCAGTCTTGGAAATTGGAATGGGGCATGACTCATGAGATTCTGTGTATAGTCGCGTATCACGTTCATTTCATCTCTGCTACAGTGCTACTATAACTTAAATATACATATACTAGAAATAGTCAAAAGCATCGGCAGGAATAACTTTGTGTATAAGAAAGTTTCTTCCAATTCCGTTCTCATTTTAGCTTTATTCCGCTGAGTTGTTGGCCTAAAGTTTCATACCGTTCCCAAACCCAAGAACGAAATAATTATATGACGGAAAGTTTAAGGTGCGAAATTCTGGTCTAAAACTTGGCAGGTATTAATTTAATCATTGAATGTCAATGGCTTCCTTGTTCTTCATCACATGCTTATTAGCATCAATAGTGATAGAGCTGTGGGGAATATTTAGGGCGGTGAAGGGGAGATACGAATAGTAGGTCCTGTAAAAGTTGCATTGGAGATGGGAGGTAGCATGGTCATGTACGTGACCCTTTTGTTGTGTGGTCTAAAGGCCACTGGAGTGTTTCTCAGGAAGTTTCTTCTGCTTCCTGATGACATAGAATGGCACGACAGATATTTTATGTTCTGGTCATCGGCTCGCAACTGGTATATGCTAACCACACCTGCTACCTTTCGCCACCTGCACAATAATCTTTGAAGGAAATTGCGATCCAAGAATTCTGAAAAAGTGAATACTACAGAACCTGATGTTTGAAAACAAAACCAAAGATTTGGTGAGGTTCTAAAATTTCAATGCTTATGAGTTTTGACTCCAAAAGGTGTAGCGTTGGAATCGTTGTTAGGTCGATATGCCACCTTTCGGTTTCACCTCCCTTTCCCTGTTTCCACTATTTCCACTAAAAACAAATGTTTAGTTCATTTAATTAACAATGTTCAACAAAACGTTGTTTTGAAAATAAGACTGAATAAATGTAATTGGTAATTGAAATGAAAACTCCGAACATACGCTATTACAAAAGGAAATGGTAAATTTGCGTTCCCTGCTTTTCAAAAAAGAGCCACGGCGTTGCTTGTAAGACCATAAAAGCGAGAGTTAGTTTGGGAATTCTTGAATGATTCACCTTGAGTGATCTCCGTTAATTTATATTTACATCAATAACAAACATATCTGGAAAATAGTAAAAAGTTACAACTGACTCTACAAAGTGTCCTAACTGCAACAATTTTGTGGTTTAACAACTAGGGTGAGGATTATATATGATAAGATTTGTTCAGAACATTCAACTAATTTGATGACGACATATGATTAACTTTGACTTGACTTTCATCACGTGTATTGCACTCCTTAATTTCTTTAACACCTCCTCGTAAGCTCAACGGGAGAGCACAAACGTTGAGGTTGTACCGATGACGAGTGAAACGACTGGACAACAGCTCCTTAGTTAATACATCAGCAACTTAATCATCAGTGGGAACATACTGAACAGTTAGATTGCTCCTCTCTAGTTTTTCACAAACAAATTGAAAATCAACCTTTACGTGTTTCGAGTGGGTATAAAACACGATATTAGCAGTCATGTATGTGGTAGACATATTGTCACAAAAAAGTAAGGGAGGTCTAGAAAGGCGAACACCAAGTTTTCGTAATAATTGTTGTATCCAAATAATCTCGACAGTAATTGCAGCTAAATCCCGATATTCAGCCTCAATTGATGATTTTGCCACCACATGTGTTTTTTTGAGGACCAACTAAGAAGTCTTCTAGCAAAAAATACACAGTAGTCATGAGTGGAGCCATAATTATCAAGGTCCTCAGCCTAATCGCCATTCAAATATGCCACCAGAGAGTAGTTGTTGGGTTTAGGAACGTATAAGCCATGATAAATAGTGCCTTTTAGGTACTGAAGAATTATTTTCACTGCTTGCCAATGACAAATAGTAAGAGAATGTAAAAACTAGCACACATTATTTACTAAATACACTAACTCTGGCCTAGTGATGGTGGCATATTATAATGCTCCCACAATGTTGCAATATAGTCGTTGATCGAACAATGCCTGATCAAAGGAAAATAATCAATTGTTAGCTTTAGCTGGTGTAGAGATAGGTTTAGAACGTGCCATTTGAACCTGCTCGAGGATGTCCCTTATGTACTTTGCTTGAGATAGAAACATGCCTTGTGCTTGTCTGTACACTTCAAGTCCTAGGAAATAATTAACGTAACCCAAATCTTTCAAAGCAAATGTAGAATGGAGAGACCCTATAAATTGCCTAATAAATTGTTCATTATTTCCTGTAATGAAAAGGTCGTCAACATAAACTAATAGCTATGTGATAGAGCCCTTATGCTTGCGAACAAAGAGTGAGTAGTCTGAATAACAGCCTCGAAAACCATTACAACCAAGAAATTTTTCAATTTTGTAAATCATACTCGAGGGGCCTGTTTTAGGCCATAAAGTGCCTTTCGTAATAGACAAACATGAACAAGATATTTAAGATGTTCATAATCTGGTGGCTGGGACAAGTAAACACATTCTTGTAAGTCGCTATACAAGAACACAATATTTACATCAAGTTAGCGTACATGCCAACCATTAGAAACAACAAGTGTCAATACGAGTCTCACTATTGTGGGCTTCATTACTGGACTAAATATCTCAAAGAAATCAATGTTAAACTACTGATGAATGCCCCTAATGACCAGCCGAGCTTTCAATCTTTTGACTACTCCATTCGCCTTCCTTTTGATCCTATAAAGCCACTTACAATCAATTATGTTAGCACCGAGGGTTAAGGTTTCAAATGTCCATGTCCCATTGGAAATCAAGGCCTTATACTCTTCATCAATGGCTTTATGCCACTCAGGATAGTGGGTAGCCTGTTTGTAGGTAGTAGGCTGAAATGGTTCAGAAAGAGCAAGCTCTAGAAGAGGATATTTGGTGGCCATGAGAGCTTTAGGCTTGAGGCTATTGGTTCGAGCACGAGTTACCATAGGGTGAATGGAGGCATCAGCTTGACAGAAGATAACGAAGAACAGGAGGTAACTGTTGTGAGGGAGCCTCGGGAATTGCTAGAGTGGAAAAGGAAGAATGGGTATTACCAAAGTTCACATTGTTGTTGAAGTCCACATGGTTTGCGGCTATGGTATGAGATTCATTTAGAGTAGAGATGGCAGGAGAAGAAGTTTGTGGTGGGTCATAGGATGAAGTTAATATGTGAGTGGATGATGGCATGGGAGTTGTTGTAATAGGAAGGGAAGGTGTTTTGCTGGAGCATTTTAAGTGTGACCTCAACAGGTAGAGTGGTAGATGAGGTTCCTTGGGAAGTTTGAGATACTGACAGATAGGGGAATTGTGTCTCGTCAAATACTACATGTCTTGCAATATAAATTCTACTTGTGGGAAGATGGAGACATAAATATCCTTTATGCTTAGAACTGTACCCAAGAAATACACAACGCTTAAAACGGTATTCTAATTTATGAGTATTATAGGGTCGTATAAAGGGATAACAAAGACACCCAAAATTTTTGAGCAATTTGCATTCTGGAACCCAATGGTAAAGACATTCATAAGGAGATTTATTGGAAAGAATGGGGGTAATAGTACGATTCATAAAATACGCAGTTGTAGGAAACGCATATTCCCAGTGTTCAATGGGAAGAGAGGCATGGACAAGAAGAGCTAATCCCTTGGGAATAATATTTTTGTGTCTACACTTTAGAGCGCCATTTTGTTCTTGTGTTTTAGGACACGAGTGACAATGATGAACACCAAATGGATGGAGAAACTTGGTTATTTTTCAATATTCACCCCCAATTCAGTTTGTAATATGTTAATTTTGTGGCCAAATTGAGTTTGAGCCATAGCATAGAAATGTTTGAATATATCATAAACCTCGTCACGTGTTCGCATGAGATAAATCTAAACATATTTGGTGCAATTATGAAGAAATAGGATAAAATGACGAAAACCATTAACAGGAGTGACAGGAGTAAGACCCCAAACATCATTGTAAACAAGTTCAAAAGGGATTGATGAGTTTTCATAAGAAGATAACAAATGCAACTTATAGCTTTTGCCCAGTTGACATGGGCCACATAGAGAGTTTCCATCCTTATTGGAAACATAATGTAAATTAAATTGAGAAACAGTTTTCTGAACTATTTTGTCATTAGGATGGCCTAACTTATTATGCTAGCCACAAAGGGTTGAGCGCTTTCTAACAAAGGCAAAAGAGTATCCAATGGAGGGAAGACACGACTAAAAAGGAAGTGTGGATCCAGAGGCTATTGGCAACTTATAGAGTCCCTGATCAAGACTTCCTTATAAAAGTATGTTTCCCTGTGCATCCTCGATAAGACAAGTGTAAGGAAAAAATTCCATTGAAACATGGTTATCACGAGTGAACTGAAAGACACTGAACAAATTTTTGGTTATAGATGGAACATGAAGAATGCTATTTAATACGAATTGGTAATAGGGTGTGGAAATAGAACCAATGCCAACATTATTAATTGTAAGTAGCTTACCATTGCCAACTTAGACCTGATCATCACCTTGGTATTTAGAATAAACACTTAAATTATTTAGCTCCGTAGTTAGATGCGCTGACGTACTTGAATCAATGAGCCAATTTTGCTCATCCTTGGGATTGCAGGAGATGTTATCATAGCAGCAATCTTGCGATGATTCTCAGTAGAATAAGAATGGTTATACCGATGATAGCACTCTTTAGCTTCATGGCCTTTTTTGTCACATATCTAACACACTAAAACACCTTTGCCCTTGCCCTTGTTTTTGTTGTAATTGTCACTACCTCTCGACTTGTTGTTCTGATTGTGGTATTGCTGATTTTTGTAATGAACTTGATTATTAGAATAGCCACGATTCTGATTATCATTTTTGCTCTGCCTGTTCCACCTTCACGATAGATATTAGCAGCATAAGCATCATGAACGACTTAGCGCTCATCAACATTTTGATGCTCCTCCTCATCAAGAAGGAGACCAAGCAAATCATCCATGGTGATAGGATCATCAAGGGCAAGAATATTAAAAGTTGATCCACATGTACTGTACCTTGAGTTCAGGCCATCTAAGATGTGTTGTATCAATTCATATTTACAGACAATTGTTCCAGTTATAGTCAATCCATCTACACATTCAGTTTTCTTTTGGACATAGTCTATAATGCTTATGTTTCCTTGTTAGAGAGTAGTCAACGTTTTACGAAGATGTATGACTCTAGCTCTATTTTGAGACTTAAAGGTTGTCTCAAGCTTGGCCCATACTTTACAAGAATTCTCTCATTTTCCCACCAAATGGAGCACCTTTTCTGTTATGACTCCCCTCATCCACACACATGCTAGATGGTCTTTTTTTTATCTATGCTGTGTAAGCAAGATTAATAGTAGTTGCATGAGTTCCTGTTGTTTCAGTGAGGTATTTTACTGGAGTAGTTGTTCCTTATACAATGACATCACCCAGATCAAAGGCCACCAATGCTTGTTTTACTACAGAAGCCCAAGTATCATAGTTCTCTTTTGTGAGTTGGGATTTTGTTTGAGTTGGACGACATGGAGGTGAGCAATGCCCAGGAATGACATTAAGTCTAATGCTCTGATACCATAAAAGCGAGAGTTACTTTGGGAATTCTTGGATGACTCACCTTAAGTGATCTCCATTAATTTATATTTACATTAGTAACAAACATATCTAGAAAATAGGAGAAAGTTACAACTGACTCTACAAGGTTTCCTATCTACAACAACTTCATGGTTTAACAACTAGGATGAGGATCATATATGACAAAATAAGAGTTGTTCAGAATATTAAGCTAATCTGATGACGACATATGATTAACTTTGACTTGGCTTTCATCACATGTATTGTACTCCTTAATTTCCTTAACAGAGCAAAAGATAGTCAAGAGCATGGTAAACAACCAATTTCAACCTTGAAGATATAATTTTCCTTTTCTAGATTGTTTTTGCACACAACACTTAATTAACAAATGCGATCGATGCCCAACTACAACGTTGTTTTAGTTAATTCTTTCTATTTTCACTAATCCCATAATTTAATAGATTCTTAGCACTTTAAAGATTTTATTTGGATCTATTTGGCATGAAAGTTTTTGGAGGATTTTCATGATAATTAAATCTCTGATTTTGCATAGATAGTTGAACTAGATGGGGATGGCATGGTTGACAATCTCTGGGAAATTACAATTCTTCAAAAATGAGAAATTTGAAAATTCACCAAAGAGATATATGTTTCTAATAAATGGAATATTCAAATAGATTAATGACATTACATTAATACTTTCTTATGTAATAAAATTAAAAAAGGAGTAAAAGTCAACAAAGATTTTAAGTAAGGTTATTATTTCAATTGTTAAATCAAACATAGAAGTAGAAAATATGGTAAAATTTAAATCTTACGTCAAACAAAGATATTACTAAAATCTCCTGAGACTAAATTCTAAATTTATAGATTCTAAATATTTGTGAACCAAATAATTTCAATATTTTTCTCTTAAAGTAAGAAAGTAGATGCCTTCCCAGAAGCCTCCAAACTAGACTCATCCTCATCCTAACTCCTCCAACACTCCTCCTCCCCTAACGCCAATCTTATTACAGCACCTTTTCCTCAGAAAAGCTAGAAACAGGTCGTTGGGGATCCATATGCCTCGAGCCTCCTTTTCAAACCTCCAAAGGAAATTTATGGTAAGCTTGTTGTCTGCCTAAAAATTGAATATTGGAAGAAGGCACTTACAGTTGGGACGCCACACTTGTGGGCTTTTTCTTTGACCAATTCCCTGCTTTTCCTCTCATTCAACGATGGGCACAAAAACCTTGGAACAACCGAGGGCTGGATAATGTTCTATTGAATGAAGAAAACTTCATTTTGATCACATGTCATTCTACTTCACTAGCAAACAAGGTCTTGGAGGAGGGTCTCTAGCATGTAGGCAATCAACCAATCTTTATCCAATTGTGGAAGCCTTCCCTGCAACTTGATGCCATCAAACTTCATCATCTCCCCTTATGGATTAATTTCCCTAATGTACCTTTAGAATATTGGACTACTTAAGGCTTGACTTCTTTAGCAAGTTTCATAAGGAAACCCCTCTGTATGGATGCAAATATGGCATTGAAAAAAAGAGTAGGTTATGCCCGAATTTGTGTTAGTGTATAGTTCTCCCAGGAACTTCCAGCTGAGATTCCAATTCTGAGACTTGGTGAGGGGAAGGTACTTCAAGAGGACAACGTTGCAGCTTCATATCAGTAGAAACCCCATCCTAAAATCCAAGGGAAAGTATGGAAGGCTACAGGAAAAATCTTTCAAATAGGGACTTTTCAAGAACTTATGGGGATCGATACAACTTATGATATATATGCCGCTAGAAATGTAGACCAAGGGTGCCTTCCAAATAGTCAGAATCATCATCTTACTGAGAAAACTGATGCTCTTCCCTTGAATAGTGTGGACAATCCTATTCTCTCCAACAGTGTCGAGAGTGAATCCACCCTAACTTCATGATGCACTGAAGGAACATCCTTCTGAACTTACTACAGACCCCATTATTCACTCAGCTGATCGTAGAGACCTCTTTAGTGAACACACCAAGAGTACATCACCACTTCCTCAAAGTCTTTATGAAATGCCTAGTCACTCACCCCCTACTCAATCTACACAAGAAATTGAGATTGACAATGAAGAGTAAAATATGCAGTTCCAAACAGTAGAAAGGCAAAGATCTCAAAGGAGCACGAAGGGTTCCAACAACAAATATCTTTAATATGTCAATTATCGTCTAGAATGTATGAGGTTTAAATTGCCCTACAAAGCAAGTTGCTTTAAGGGATTTTGTTTGGAGGGAAAGGCCTCTTATTGTATAATTACTAGAAACCAAAATAAAAGTAGAGAATGTTGGTAAGTTAAATCTGGGTTCAGGTTGGCAGAAGCTTACAAACCATTCCCACCATTTCTTTGCCGCATTATAGTCCACTATAAGGCTGATGAAGTTACTGTTGAGCTTCTCTATTCCTCTAAGCAAATGTTGCACCTTAAAATATCCTTTTTGAATGATAACACTAATATCATTTCTTCCATTATCTATGCTAGTAATTTTGGCTTCCAAAAAGCAACATTATGGTCTAATTTAATCACTCTCGGTAGAGACATCTGACTGCCTTGGATCTTATATTGTGATTCCAACTCTATATTGTATCCATCCTAGGCTCATGGTAACTATAATCTCTGTCATTTCTCTGATGATTTCAAGACGTGTATTAATTAGCTAGGAGTGACAGATTTGAAGTCCGTTATCCATAAGTACATATGGTCCAATAAACAAAGCTCACGTTGGTTCATACAAAAGAAACTTGATCGTGCCTTGGTCAATGGCAACTGGCTTGCTCAGTTTCCCAACAGTAGTGACACATTCCTTGATCCTCTGTTCTCATACCAATCAGGGTGGAGCGTCTTATCTCATCAATTGCTAGGAAGTTCCTTTTAAGGTTTAACAATCACTTGGCCAACACACCAGGTTTTCTTGAAGCTTGCAAGCCAGGATCCAATTGTTATTTTCAAGGAACCAAACAGTTCATTTACATCCAAAAATTGAAGGCAATTAAAATAGAAATGAAATCACTGCACTCCTTGAGAGGCTCTATTGCTCAATCCCTTTCTAAAGCCTCCGAAGCACTTACGGGCATCTAACATTGTCTTGTAATAAATCCACAAGATTCACAACTTTTTACTAATGAAAAGCAGGCCATCTCTCACTACTTGTCCATCCTTGAATGTACTCCAATCATAGAGAAAATTCAGAGACAAATAGTATCCTGGGTGAATAAATTTGTATCTTTTGCTAGAAAACTTCAAATTATCAAATCAGTGTTAAGTTCCTTGCATATCTATTGGTGCTCACATATTTTCCTTGCCAAAGGTATCATCATGGCAATAGAAAGAATACTCAAATACTTCTTGTGGAATCAGTCGCTGGGAGTTAAAGGAAGTGAAAAATTCAAATGGACTAACATTTGCTACCCAAAAGAAGGAGGGTTGAATATTACCTCTGTTAAACTCACAAATCAGTCACTCTTATTGAAGAAGTTATGGTGAATTATCAAAGTTAGAATGCCTTTATGGCAACGGTGGATACATTCCTATTTTTTTAAAAGGCGAAGCATTTGCGCTGCCTCCATGTCTCCAAATAACTCTTATTTTATGAATCGATTACTGCATTTGAGAAATCTTGTACATGACCATATGACTTGCACCATTGACAACGGGAAGCTAATTTCCCTATGGTTTGATAATTAGATAGGCCAAGGAAATCTCCACCATACACAACAGTTACACAAAGCTCCTATTGATATCCCTCTAGATACCAAAATGGAACCTTTTATCAATGGTGATAGATGGCATTTTCCATATCACCTTACTCGCAACCTTCATATGCTCCCTATCTTCATCCTGATAATTTCTACTGGTATAACAGGGCTACCCATCTCCTCTCAAATAAACAAATCAGGAACCTGTTACGAGTGAGGAAAACTGAAGTGGGACGGCATCGAATCATCTGTCACAAGATTATCCCCTCAGAACTTCTTTTCTCTTGTGGCTTACTATACAAAATAGATTAAATATAGCTGATCAGTTCAATTACTTAAACATCAATATATGTTGTCTTTTCTGCTTAACTCAAGAAGAAACACGAGATCACTTATTCTTCATATGCGAGGAGACTCATCAGGTCTAGAAAGCAACGCAACTCAGTTGCCAATGACCTAATCATTTTACTACTTTCTCCACTGCAGTCCAATGGCTAGTTACTCAAAGAACTCCTTTGCAATTACTCCCTATTGCAGTTGTTAGTATGTGTGTTCAGACAGTATGGAAAGAACGCTATGTCAGACGGTTTGAACTCAAGTCCAAACGAATAGAAATTCTCATCTCCAAAACCCTTGACAACATTAAAGAGCTTGATTTATAAACTGATTGCTCAACAGCTCCAACCTTCTCCAGTTGTTACTACTGTATTCTCTTTATGTTTTTACTAGTTAAAAACTTTACACCTCTCTTGTTTCAAAGGGTATCCTCTAGACCTTCTTGTAAGCTTTAACTTTCGTTCTTTATTAATGCATTTTCTTCTTTCCTTTTTCAAAAAAAGAAGAAGAAGAAGAATGAAAAAGCAAAAGGAAATAACTAAAAAAATGTATTTGTAGTATTTCTTTAGAGTTTAGCGGTAACCATCCTTATTAAAATGAAGCAAATGAATATTCATAAGAAGAATGTAAAAGGTCACGACACGATTTTAACTAAAATAAGTAGTCACCAAGCACATTTGTGTGTATACATATATTCTCTAAGGAAATGGAGGATGGACTTTGAATGGGAAAGAATTATAGGACCTTTATAAAGGCATATAACTTGCTATTAAGAATAAACGACATTCCATCATCTCCAGTTTGTTGAAATTGAAATATCTAATTTGAAACTATATCTTTTATGATTAATTATTTTATACGTGATGCAAGAGGCTGAAATTTGAGACTTCTGTTTTGTCCTTGATTTAAAACTTGAGCATCCCCTCAATCTTGTTTTTTCTTTTATCCCCGCATATTATTACAATTTTACGGCGAAAAGAATAAATAAAAGCAAGGAATTATATGCTAGTAACTTCATGAAGAGGTCACTGTCCAAAGTTGATGATTCAATGTTTCCTCTTTTTCTTTATTCCAAATTGTAATCTGATAAAACTAAGTAAGAAAAAAATTACGCAACAAATGAGTCTTAAATTGTTTCAAATAGCTATAAGATCAACCCGATAAACACTTTTAGGATATAAATGGATGTATTGGCAGATAATTAAAGAAAGTGTGATATTGACAAAATCTAATTGTTTTTGGCTTCATGCACTTTACTTAATTCTCATCTCAATGTTGTAATTTTGGATTTGATTCTTCTCATAGATATGAAAAGTTCTAAGGTGATTATATATTAATGGATGGAAAGATTAGTACCTGTAGACATCAAGAACGACATGATTTGCCGATTGAGCAATTTGTGATACATCAATTAACTTTTGAGTTAAAGTGACAGTGAAGTCACTAAAGACATACTTTCGTAGCGCCATCTCGGACGCTATCGGTTTTGTATTGGATAATAGATGAAGACACAAACATTTTGGTTTGTTTTTCTTACGGAAAAGTTAGGAATTGCACATGATGCATTTCAAAATATCTAAATTAGTTATTACTGCTATCTATAATATCACGTTAGACTTTAATATTTTTAAAATATAGTACTGGCAGCACATAAATCCTAGAATATGAGTCATAAATTTAACTTATTTCATGAACAATTAGATAGTTTGGACCTATTAAATACTGATGCAATTTTAAAAATTATTTTTAAACACTTATTAAAGGTGTAATTTTTCATCTTAATGTTTCATAAAAAGTTTAAATAAGCTTTGACCATTATCTTTGTTACTACTTTCTAAGGATAGTTAATGCATGATTTTTTTGTATAATTAAATTCTTTCATCATACAATGTTATGATTAGACATAGAGTATGGAATCAATGTCTAATTTATTTTGAGTCAAGTCATATTAGTTCTCCACTATTAACTATTAATTCAATTAATAACATTTGTAAATTATTTATAAAATATTATTCCACCTTAGTCAAGGATTTCTCTAATCAATACTAATCAAGAACAATAAAATATTATCCCTAATTACTTTATAATGATGAATTTTATATTGATCAGTCAACTACCTCTGTATATAGTTCATGTTATATCCAATGACTACTGACTGAGCTATTTTTTATTAGAACAAATCATAAGTAGTATTAAAACATATTAATCCATATACAAAATAACTTTAGAGTTATTAAATCAAATGATCACTTATACAATTATCATAATAAGAATTTTCATATATCTCGCGTATCAACAGAACTTTCACTGAGTTATTGTTATTATTATTGTACATTATATTTGTCATCTTAAAAAATATTTTATAGTCTTAAACAAATTTCTTGTAACTACTTTCATTACTTAAATTTAAAACTTTTAAAATTAAATTTTATCTGATCTAGATTTAAAACTTCTCATTTCATTCGTACCACACGATCATACGCAATCTTTTTTATAGTTTATGTATACGACAAATTTGTTAGAAAATTTTCACCTGCCCTCATTTAATATTTAATCTATTAATTTTTCCATCATCTTTTCCATTAGCCTTATTCATTATTTCCTTATTATTAAAGCCATGCCTATATTTGATGGCTTTATTTTTACTTAAAGTAATTATACTTAGAATCTCTTTTTCATCATACACATCTTGACACTTTTAAACATGTTCCCATCCCCATCAAATTTACATTGCCTCTCTCTAAAAATCATGATCACCACCTTCCCCATCTTAGTGACTACGGTTAAGTTATATTATATTATGTGTGATCTATATCTTCGTATGATATTCACTAAACCAAATTCACCTTTCTTACCCTTAATACCTACTACGAAATTCACCTTTCTTACCTTTAATATCTATTATGATATTGATTGCAATTTTCAAATTTCTAACCTTATCTCTTAAAACACTAGGAAACAAATTTTTATTGCTCGTTCCAATAATAAGGTTGAATAATATAGCATTTTAGATACTACTATTGAACTATGTTGGATCAATTATTTAATTATAGAAATTGGTATTTCTGGTCAAACCTGAAAAATTCTCAAAGGATGTAGTTTGACACAAATTATGAATGGTCGCAGTTGCTATAAACTTTCTATCAAAAACAAAAAAAATGAAAAATGAAATAAACAAAACAAAACCCAAGATCTGTTAATGCAGTTCTGCACACTTTGCCTACGTCTGTCTGGCCCTCACCTAGCTTAATTACTTTCACCGGTGATACAACAATAATTTTACTCAAGATATTACAGAGCTAACTCACCCAACTCTTGACATTGTCCCTCGTTCTCACTACTCGTAAAAGTAAATCATACCCAATAGTATGACTGCCTCGTTCTAACCTCAACAGATGATTTTATCAACAATATTTAATGACAATGATACAAAATAAACAACTCAAGTGATTAAACAATAAAGAACGTAAATAAAAACACTTGAAACAAGAAACAAACAACTTCCTTAGTAATTCCAGCTTCTTCCAAGAGGGATCAAAAAGTTGTTCACAAGAAACATAAGCGTTTTTTCTTTGAAACGTTGTAAACATCAGAGCTGCAAAATTCACGAAAGTTGTTGGAATTTTTCACACACCAACACCACTATCAACAGCCACCAGAAACATACCCAATCAACACTAAATCCACTCTACAAACATCACATTATCGACCAAGAATAGCAACTGTAACTTTTGGAATTTTCTCACACCATAACTCACAATCAACAGCCACAAAACTAACTCCATGAATAATAAGATAGCCATGAAAGATTCACAGACAAATCAGCAAAATCCAACTGTAAAAATCAATGTTTTCAACCTACTCCATGACGAACCTTAATAGACGTTCAAAACAAATGAAAATGCAGCTTTAAGAATCATACAAAATCAACAACTTTTCAGCCCACTATTGTTGTGGAAAGATGGAGAATATGCAGCATTAATGACAATGTAACAAAAGAAAAGTGGAGCACACACACATCAGCCTAAGTTGCTTGAAATCCCAACAAAAAATAGCTACTCTCTCATCCAATAAGCAACGACAATTACAAATAAAACACAGCTCAAAAATCTACACAAGTCACGTTATTCAGCCTAAAAAGTTTGCAACAGATAAAGTTGTAGCTAAACACAATCAGCTGGTAGAGATCATCGAAAATCACTTTAGGAATCTCAACTGCCAAGTCATCCAAAAACGACATCATTTAGCTCATATCACATATGAATCCCAACCACAATCTTGCTACCATAATCAAGTTAAATTTTTAGAAGATACCCATTATGACATCCCATCTTAATTAGAATTTGAAACTTATCAAACTTGTTTTGGAAGAGTCCCACAAAAACTCAACTAAGTCCAATTATCAAATAATGTCTAAAATTAAATAATTAAGATATTATAATATATATCTTAATAATCTCTCCCTTTTTGGCATTATTTGTCACACATATGAAACTTCTCCTAAAGGAGATAATTGGACATATAATATTGAAGTCACAAACCACATGAGAACTCATAAAAGAACTCCCCTTTAATCAGTCAATAAGATCCAAACATATGCAATTATCTGAAGATACAAATATCCAAATAAACAATAATCATCCATTCTCCTCCTTGGGATAAAAAGATGCCAAAAAGTAAGACCAATAGTCACATCTCAACCTGAATTGAACATTCACCAAAAACAATCTTATAACTCCCCCTTACAACAAAACAATGCCAAAATGAAGAATGACTTTAATGTAATCAATCTCAACGAATAAAGAAGCATAAAAATTAGCAATAGGTGCAACAGAAGAATCATAAGCACGTCAAGATGACAATTTACCACAATTCAAAACACTAGCCAAAGAATCATTACTCATATCAAAGTCATCCGTATACGACTGATTAAATTCAGAAACCCAAGAAATGCGTTAAACAAATCATAATCAAACTTAATCAATCTCCTCCTCACATAAACCATATGAGCAAATATTGTCCAAACTCATACAGCCCATGATACAAAGAGAAACCAAGATAAACTTGAGAAACCTAAATCATAGAAAATCTGACTCTTCCTACAAATCTTTAATCAAGCATCAATATATTCTTGACATAACTCCGTAAATCAAAATCTAGAAGCAAAACTTTCAGATCATCAAACAGAGCCTCATTTTCATATCAAATATATTATTCAACAAGTAAAGAAAAACCAAACACACATCAATCATCTAATCTAGGTGTTAACTCCTTTGAGCCCTCTTTTTTTTTAATAAACAACAACAATATATACTTAAAAAATGTAAAGCACACAGTCCCTATGCCCCTTGAAGAAATTCAAACCTAGCCTTATTTCTTGTCACGTCATCTCTATCATTAGATATCTAGTTAGTTTCTTTTCCAGTAATAACTAACTGTGGATCTGGATAATTTCTGGTAATAACTCCCTTGCGAGTCTATTATGATATATGAGGCTGATTTTTTCTAACCCAAGTGTGTTTCAATAACATGGGTTATTGTTGGAAATTGAATATAGAGTGTATGGTTTTTCGGTTTTGAGCCCTTTGATATATCATTTGTAGTAATTTGTAGCATTTCGGCCTTATGTGCCCAAAAACCCTACAAAAATGGCATGTAGGTTTAAACCTTCGATTCTTCGTTGAGATTTCTTCTTGGACATATTTGGTTATGCCATTATTCTCATCATTAGACTTAGAACTTTCACCTTTATAGCCAATGCCTTAGAGATCTCCTTTAATCTTACCAATTTTCTGCACTTGTTTTAATTTGCTTATACCTCCATTTAGCATCCTTATTCCTTTCTCCATACTGACCAACTTCAATTTTGTTTTACCAAGCTCATCTAATATAGACAACAACTTCTTCTCTAGATCTTCAATGATGCTCTTCATAAAGAGATTTTCCTTCTTTAGCTTTTCATTTTTCTTGTATGTTTGCATCCATTTTGCATACATTAATTCATAAGCTTTATAGATATCCTCCCTTTTGTCATCAAATCCATTGTCATCACTGTCATAATTTAAGGTTAGACTTTGAGCTGATTTATCTGCATTTTTTTTAGAATTTTCTAATTTATCCACATTTTCATCATCAGTTTCTTCCTTTTTTGTCGTTGTTAAGCAAGCAACTGAAATTTTGCTGTATAAAGCAACTAACACAACACTACCTATAACTTCTTCACTACAATACTCACTTTCAGATTATTCTCACTCCAAGTGCTCGTATAGGACTCCCTTTTTCTCTTTTTCAAAGAGTTAGCACATTCTGCTTGCACATGTCCGAAGTCTTGACACTCATAACATTGAATTTTCTTCACTTTTCTTTCACCCTTTTGAGTTTTAGCTTGTTGTTTGAAGTGGCTATTTGATAAACTCCCATCATTTTGCCTAAACTCGGGTCTATCTTTCTTCACTTTCTTTAACAACTTGCGAAATTTTCTTATCAATAACTCCATATCCTCATTCTCATTGGATTCATCTTCAAAGTCATTCACGGCTTTACCAAACTCGACTTGCAATGTCAATCCTTTATTCCACTCTTGTTGCCTTTTAACAAATTCATCTCAAAATTGGTAAGAATTCTAATTACCTTATCTAATGACGATTCATTGATATCATGAGCTTCCTCGTTTGCTGCAATTTTCGATATGAACGTCAAAGGTAACAATCCCAATGTCTTCTTAACTAGTTTGAAGTTAGAGTACTTCTTCCCAAGTTGATGTGATTGGTTTGTTATGTCACGCAGTCTCTCATGGAAGTCTCTAATGGTTTCACTCTCATCCATCTTTGGCTCTTCAAATCCCACAGCCAAAATTTGAAAATTTGAGGTTATCACATATTTCAATCCCTCATATATAGTTTGCAAAGTATCCCACGCTTCTTTTGCTAATTCACAAGTTGATATCATAGCAAAACAACCTTCATCAACTACATTGAAGATGGCGTGCAAGGCTTGAGAATTTTCAAGCGCTCTCTCTTCTTTAGCCCTTGTCCACTCAGATGTATCTTTAAGCATTGCTTCTCCTTTTTCATCAGTCGTCACTGGATGTGTTTAAAACCGAGTTCTATGCTTTTGTTCCTTGTGCCTGGATAAATACGCTCGTCTGTGATTTTTCTGTAGGATAATTTGAACCATCTAACAACGGTGACCTAAAGATTGATGCCCCTTCTCTTATAGCCATAATTACAAAACACAGATCTACACCAACTTGATGTACTAAGTTCTGATTTGGTGACTTGATTTGATACCGCTTGAAAATTTCTCTAAGTTTTTGTTTTGCACAAATTATGAATGGATGCAGTCACTATAAACTTTTTGACAAAAACGAAATAAATAAATCAACACTTGAGATTTGTTAACGTAGTTCGGTACACCTTGCCTACATCTGCAGGGCCCTCACCCAACTTAATTACTTTCACTTGTGATACAACAATAGTTTTACTTAAGGCATTACAGAGTCGACTCACCCAACCCTTGACACTATCCTTCGTCCTCACTATCCGTGAAAGTAAATCACATTTACTAGTATGACTGCCTCATACTAACCTCAACAGAAGATTTTCTCAACAATGTTTAATGATAATGATACAAAATAAACAGCTCAAGTAATTAAATAATAAAGAATGTAAATAAAAACACTTGAAACAAGAAACAAACAACTTCCCTAGTAATTCCATTCTTCAAAGAGAGATCGAAAAGTTGTTCACTAAGAAACATAAACGTTTCTTCTTCGAAACGTTGTAAACATCATAGCTGCAACATTCATGACGGTTGCTGGAATTTTTCGCACACCAACACCATTATCAACATCCACTAGATAGATACCCAATCAACACTCAATCCACTCAACAAACATCACACTATCGACTAAGAATAATAGCTACAACTTTTGAAATTTTCTCACACCACAACTCACAATCAGTAGCCATAAAACTGACACCATGAACAATATGACAGTCAGGAAAGATTTATGCACACATTAGCAAACCCAGCTACAAAAATCAATACTTTCAACCTGCTCTGCAGCCCACCTCAATAGACTTTCAAAGCACAAGAAAATACAACTATAAGAATCACACAAAATCAACAATTTTTTAGCCCATTATTGTCGTGCAAAGATGGAGAATCTGCAGCATTAACGATAACATAACAAAAGAAAAGTGGAGCACACACACATCAGCTTAGGTTGTGTGAAATCCCAATAGAAAAACAGCAGCTCTCTCATCCAATAGTTAACGACAGTTACAAATAAAACACAGCTCAAAAATCTGCACAAGTCACATGATTCAGCCTACAAAAGTTTGCAACAAATAGAGTTGTAGCTAAACACAATCAACTGGTAGAGATCGTTGAAAATCACCTTAGGAATCTCAGCTACGAAGTCATCCAAAAACAACACCATTCAATCCATATCACATATGAATCTCAGCCACAATCTTGCTACTATAATCAAGTTAAAATTTCAAAAGATAACCATTATCACATCCTATCTTCATTAGAATTTGAAACTTATCAAACTTATCTTGGAAGAGTCCCATAAAAACTTAACTAAGTCCAATTATCAAATAATGTCCAAAATTAAATAATTAAATAATTAAAATATCATAATCTATATCTTAACAAAACGCATCCTATGGTGTGATAATATTTGGTGATATCCTAATATTGTCTCTTGTTCACGCACTAATCACTTTAAAATCAACATTCATTTTATTCATAACTTGGTTCTTAAGAAAGCTCTATTTATCAACAATATTCATGTTTAATAAAATTTTGATATTATGACTAAAGCCTTAATTTCATTATCAATTTGATAATTGAGATTGTTATCTATTTTTAATTTGTATTAATGATAGATATAAAAGTTAAATACTAATCCTTATCCTATCTTGTACATTAGATTAGTCTACTTTACAAATTAAATAAGTTATTTCGTGTTTATCTTTAATTAATTTTTCTCTCAATTCATTATGTATAAAAAGGCATCTTAGTAAATTACACAATAAATACAATATAGTTTTTCTAGAACAAAACTCTTTTTATAAAATACATTTATTTCTAATTTCTAATTAAACTTCAATTTTAATTAACTTGAACATGTAGAATCAGAGAATAGTAGGTTCTTTTTATATCAAGATATTATACTTTTAAGATTATAAAGTAAAATGCTAAAAAGGTGATATGGATAATATTAACTACAAGTGTTAACCCTTTTCATCTTTTATAATAGATATGGATACCCTCAAAAGTACTTATTTCTTTTTTTTTTAAAAAAAGTACTTATTTCTCCGACTAGCAAGTATTTCATGACTCAACTCTGAAACATCATCGTGGTTTATATATATTTGTGATGATTCAAATTCTCTTACATGTATTGAAATTCAAGTAGCTATATTAATATTCGCCGAAATAGAAAGCAAATGTGATGGCGACAATTACGAAAACGGAATAAACGGCCAACTGAAAAAACTGCCAGGACAAAGAGAGAGGACTTACGATTACGAGATATTGGCCTTGGGGGGTCCCGGACAAACAAAAGAGTAAACTACACGTGGCACAAAATGGGATCTTCCTAATTATATTGTTAATTTATTAGTTATGCCTTTATAGGATGTGACATGCCAATGCCAATGTAGGCTTGGCAACGATTGAAGAAAGGGTCCACAAATCATGCCCATTTAGTGCTTCACGCACTCACCCCCACCCATCCACTATCTTCCGCTAATGTGTTTATCCTCCTCTTTCTTTCTTTTTCTCAAGATTTTTTGAGGATTTAATATTCTCAATAAGTGGGGCATCAAGAGAACTTGAAGAGTTGCCATCAAAAGGGGCTACTTCGATTGCATGCTATGGACTTAGGAGTATTCTGTAGGGTTTATGGTTTAAAGATGCAACAACACGAAGGGTTGGCGTATATCTTTAGCTTAGTTTACTTCTTGCTTTTAGTGGGATTAGAAAGCCAAGGGAAGATTCACACAATCTATGTAATTCCACTTTTTCTGTAATCCGAATATGTAGCTATATTGGTGGATTAAAGTGGATGTTATCCTCTAATTGGATTAAACGAATAACGCAGATTGCCCACCTCGATTCTCTTCTGGAGGATCATGAATATGATACAAAAAGTCGATTTTGGAGTTTCTAGATTGCAAATTTTTAGCTATAATGATAGTTATAAACTCCATTGACTCTTCTCTTTATGTAATTCTAATTAACTAGGAAAAATTATCAACTAATTGTACCTAGAGGGATGTAAACTTGATACTAAAACATAATTATTGGCATCTAACTATCCGACGAAGTTAGGCAAGGTAAAATCATTGATCCCACTCATTTGCCGGGATCAGCTTAGTTGGATTCTTTAAAAAGAACAAGGGCATCAACTTCACTTGGTTTTATTAAGGTGGAGTTGATGGTCTGTCTCTATTACCATCGTGGCACGTAAGATCCTGCAACATAAACTATCTTACGACTCTTTTGTTCCCTGATAATCACCAAGTGGTTATTATTGGCTCAAACAATACATGTTATATTGTTCGTCCTTTAATTTTACCTTTACCTTTTATTCCATTCACCTCATTATCTCAGTTTGACCATTTTCGTATGCTGCATATATTATTAAGAGCACCGAAGAGTAATTTTTTTTTCTTTTAGTTTAGGAATATTTTTATATGATAATTTTTTGTTTAGTTTATGAATATTTTTAGATGATACAAAGTTCTATTGAAGAAATATATATATGAAGGGAACTTACCCAGCATAGAATGTAACTTGTTTGTGATCATCATCTTATTTATTAAAATCAGAAGGCATTTTGGAAGTAAATAGGTAAATTTACAAATTAACATTCATAACTCCATTTTTAGGTGTAGGTAATAGTCGAGCAATGTCTCGAGGGGCATGATTTACAATTACACGTAAAATTCTAAATCAAAATGATGCATGATTTGGGAACAGATTTTCTGTTCTTCCTACTCTATTTCTCTCTATTTCTTTGCAATTTTATTCTTGTAATAAATCGGATGGACGGGATTACTTAAACACACAGGAGTCACGGAGTACACATAACAGACGATCTGTTACGGCACAATTAGACAATTATTTGGAATTTGAACACCCTGGAAATCAACAGGTTCTCTAATAAAACTGAAGTTAAGGGGAGGAAGCTAAAAACCTGCCTGCGATTTGATTGATTTGATCGGGAACTTACTAAATGATCTGGATTAGATTCGTATCCTTATCACATATAGTGAGTGATGTACGGAACGGCCAGGCAGCTAAAGTTGAGACGTGAAATGCATATTTCAAAAACAGAGAAATGGAAGAATTGAATTTCACGTGGTTACAGTAAAGCAGGAAAGAACCTCAGTCCATGTTTTTTTAATAATTTCCATTTCCCCTTAGCAGTATTACTATATTCTTATCACCAACAGATCTCACGGCGTTCGTGAAGGTGCATTGCTCCACTTTCAACGGTAGTTGTGTTTTCGTAACATTTCCCAGCTGTAGGCCAATTATTGTTCAAATGACAAAAAGAAGAAACGAAAAGAGCTGAATTAATGGATTACATGTGACTATATGCTCAACAATAATAGGTACCGTTTTTCCCTTAATCCATGACTATGACTTCGCTGCAATTAGTTAAAACTTAAAAGGATCTCTCTTGTTACAGTAGTACGTAACATATAATCAAACTTAGTCAAGTTTTATCAAATTTACTCTAACAATGGAACAAGTTGATCTAGGTCCAGTTTAGCAAACAACAAATTATATTAGTTGATAATTAATTCTATTAACTAATTTGACTAGTTGATAACATTAGTTATTTATTAAAGATGCTTGATAAAATTAGCTGTTTGATAGTAATTTTTGATGTGTAAAATGACTTATAAGGACATGATTTTAAAAAAATATTAAGGATATGAATATTATATATCTTAGTATTTCATTGAATATTCTTATAAGAATTTAGATTTTTAATTTTTAATTTTACAAAAATTAAGTTTATAATTTTGATTAAAAAAACATAAAACTAATAATAATAATAATAATTTCCCCTTAACCATAGTGATTTATATTTACATAATTCACCACATACAAGGATTACCTTTACTCCTTAAATTTGCATCTTAACCATGATTTAATAAAATTGAAATTTCTAACGAATTTATTAAACTTTTAAGAAATTCATTTATACTTTTTTCTTTTGGAGTTTCTTGTAAAGATATGAATGAATGAATGAATGAGTGAATAATAATATTAATAATAATAATGTAGTATAATAATGATGATGACGATGATACAACCAAACATAAAATATAACAATCCAAATGAAGTTTAACAACACAATTCAAACAAAGCAAAAGAAATAAACATCGTCATTTAAAGTAAAGGTGTAGAACAATTTAAAAATGACATCTAATTGCCATTAAATTAAAAGCAATATTATCACGAATAGTTGTCATCTCCTCAATTCTTTGTTCTTCAATGCCTTCTTGCATAGAGTTAACTTCAACATCTTGAAATACAAATGGAGGTATACATTTAGGATATTGATCGATGATGTTAAAAGTCGGGTCACCAATTGTAATTCTTCTAATATAGTTATGCAACGTAAAAGCTAAACAAATTATTCTGTTTTGATCCATCAATAAATACTTAGGC
>JAOTAX010000002.1:5872167-5896420 GCA_025629825.1 Erythroxylum guanchezii
CCAAAACCCTTTTGCATCTTCTTCTCTCACTCCCTTCATCATGTGAAGCTTGAGGGGTAGCAACAGGAGTAGATGCAGGGGTCGGGATAGTTTCTCTCGAAACCTCTTCCCAATCACCAATGACATGATAATTATTTAGACTACTAGTTTCATCTATATTCTCATAATCTGATAACCTGACAATCCATGATGAGTATTATGGCTCCCAGGTGGAGAAGGAACATATATGTCCTCAACTTCTCATTGTTCTTGTACAGGGTCAACCATAGGGCAAAATGTAATCTCTTATCGGGCCAATCATCCAAAAAGTTGATTCAACTTACATTCAAGCTCAGGTTCAAGCCCTTCCTCTTTAAATGTTTTAAAATTGTTGTTCTCCCAAAAAAAATAATTAACTTATATTTAACTTACTATTTAGCATTAAAGTAAAGGAAAATAACTTTAAATGGGCCAACCTTAATATTTAAAGTCCACCACTCCTCACTAGCAACAATTGTTCCTTTGTCAGTCTCATCCTAATCTCGTTTTTTTCCCTTTCAATTGTTTCCTCCATCTAGTTCACATCCAATCAAACTTATTTTTAAGCTTAGTTTTATTCCATTGTAGGTTGGTCACTTTGTGAAACTCTTCCTCACCTTCTTCCATAGTATTCTTTAACAAATAACTCCACCACGTTTTCCCTTACTCCTTTGAATATATTGGTTACATATGTCATAAAAGATCATAAGTGTTTCTTTTAGCCAACGAACCCTACCTATGTCATTCCCCCTTGACTTTCTGCTTTGTTTCCTTTTTAGGACAATGCCATCTAAGCATACAAGATGAGAGAAGATTATATACTAGTTAATCAATTTGCAATTGGTTTCACTAGTTAGTTACTTAAATTGGTTGCAATTAGACTATTCCAACAAAATAAATATATAAATACTTTTTTATCATTGATATATTTTTATTAATTACTTAATTTAAAATTATTTGATCTCTTAATTTAAAATAAGTAATTGAATGAACTTGTGAATATTATTAAAAAATTATATAAAATTATTGTAATATATTTTTATTAATATATAATAATTTAAGAAAATACTATTTTTGGCAACAAATGGCTAATATAGATGACAAGTTGAGAGAGAAAAGGCTTAGGTGGTTCGAGTATGTGAGCAGGATGTCCTGTGATGCTCCGGCTCGACGTAGCAAGAGAATAAACCTTAGTGACTATAAGAGGAGGAGAGGGTGGCCTCACAAGACTTGGAGGGAGGTGATCAAGAGAGATATGTAAGAGTTGGCCCTCACCGCTGCAGTGGCTAGGTTTAGAATAATCTGGTGGGATAGGATAAAGGTAAAGGACATACCATAGAGTTTTTTCTTTTTAGATGTATGGGGAGATTCCTACGATAGACAAATAACATCGGAGGATTGCCGCACTCTCAGGGCAATGACCAGGGAAGACACATAGCGCAGATATCAACGAGAAAAGCTGATCTTGGCAAGGCAAAAGGTAATAGCAGATTATGATCACCAGCAGGTATCTATATGAATGTACTACCAATCTTTATGTATTAATTCCTTGTAACCTATATCTCTATTATCAGGTCACATATGCATGTGAGCCTACTGGAAACAGCCTCTCTACAATGTAAGGGTAAAGCTGGGTACTATCAGGCCCCCCAGATCCTGCTTCATTGCGGGACTTCAGGGTATGACGATGATGATTATTATGACTATTTTCGGCAACAAAGAACTATTAAATAATTAAATAATATTATAAAAAGAGAAATATAAGTTTGTAAATGTTTAATAATCATGTTTTAATGCATGATTACAAAATCATCTTAACAAGATTCAGAGAAGAATAAAAAACTACATAAAATCATCTTAAACACGAAAAAAAAGAGCTAGGGAATTTACCCAAAAAAAAAGAGCTAGGGATAAAACAAAATAGTTACAAGTTAGGCTTAAGTGGAATGATACGAGAGAGTTCTAAATTAACAAGGTCATTATAAAAAATTATGGTATTTTTCTGTTCACTAAATTTGACAAATTTGAGACGGTATTTCAAAAACATAAGTGTACGTCAAATAAAAAAACTATTTGCGCGAACATATCCTTTTAAGATTGAATATTTATTGTGAATAAGAAATTTATTAAACATTTGTCTATTAAATTACTGTTTGTTTAAATATAATAATTTAAGAAAATACTACTTCAATTTGGTAACAAAGAACTATTAAATAATTAAATAATATTAGAAAAAGATAAATATTAATTTGTAAATATTAAATACGCAAGTTATACTGCATGATTACGAAACAATATTAACAAGATTCGGAGAAGAATGTAAAATCTAGAGACAACCGTCCTAAACATTAAGTGTAACATATATTCTTCATACTACACCTTATTTGATTCTTATAAAGCAACAACAATATTATTGTTGTTTATATTTACATAATAGACTGATTAGCTAGTGCATACTCCTGGCATCCTAAAATATGATTTCATCTTCTAGTTTTTAATTATTAGCACCTCAATTCCTATCACCCATGGACCTTAACATTCAATAAGTCTCGGATAGAAGAATGATGTTAAAAATTCTTGATTACGAAACTGTCTTGCCTACAATTACAATATTAACTAGTTGACTTGCACACATATATTTCCTTCAAAAATATGTTTCAAATTGAAGTGTCTAATGATAAACAACTCAATTGGATTCAGTCCCCGTAGACAAAATGTTACTAGGAACTTAACAAGATTTGGAGAAGAATAAAAAATACAGAGACAATCATCTCAAAACTATTAAAACACAATGGTTATGATTACAAACATTATAAAACTATTAAAACTCTACACATAAGCACTTTTTTCTTCTTTGCTTTTTATTTCTTCTTTCAATCTCCTGTAGCTACTATCAAAATCACAATTCTCCGGCTCAATTCGTTCATCTTCATTTAAGCTTAGTTTCTACAACATATCAAATAACATAAGCCACACAACCTAATGAAATGAAAAATGTTGGTAGGGAACAAGTAACAATGATGAAGGAGAACAACTAACAATAGTGACTAACAAGTGTTCAGGAAGAAGAGAGAGAATCGACTTACTATAGAAGACATCACTGGTTGGAATCTGATTGACGAACTGTTGTAACATTCTTCACTCTACATATCAGTGAAATATAGGGATAGTTTTGCGTATAAGTATGTTGTAATGTAAGATTGTGTTAGAGCTTTTCCATTTTAAAGGTGAAAAGAGACGGTGGGGTTGTTGGGAGTAATAAATGGAGTTAACATGTATAAATACAAAGAATAGCTACAACAAATTAATGCAACGTCCTATAATAGATCACAACATATTTAATATACTTTTGTTGACACAAAAAACTGCAATAAATCCATATTGATTGCAAATATTGACATAAAAGACTGCAACAAATCCATCTTAACTATTATCAGACTTCATTTAATGAAAAATCTGATAAACATAGTAATGATTGCAACAATTCAATATTGATCTCAACTACTACTATCAAACTTCATTTATTGTTTCATTAAATCTCATATTTTCAACAAAGTAAAGTTACTTATTGCTTGTCAAATTTTCATTAAATCTCAGATTTTCAACATGTGTTTCTGCTCACTTTACCCAACCCTGACTTGCAATTCAGCAACAAAAGGATCCAACATAAGTTTCAAACAGTTGTTTAGCAGAAAAATAGTTTTCTTGTTCTAAGACAACAAAATTATACCTTCAACTGAAAATGCAACATTAGTTTCTATTAGACTGTTTTCTAGTTTTCCATTTGGTTCACCTTCCTCAAGCAAATCCAAAAGTGAGAACTTTGAGAAGAGAGCAGGATTTGTTATTACAAGTTAAAAAACACATGGTTATTAACACTAAAGGAATTTGTAACCAAAGCACTCTAAAAATTGGTCATGAAGCAAATAGTGGAGGAGTATCTTTATCAAAAGCTAGAATGGAAGTGCAACTTTCTGTCAAAAAGATGTATATGTGCTTACCTTGTTGATGACCTATCTTTTGAGGATCCAGTTTCTCATGAACTCCATTACGAGTATCGTTTTGATTCTCATACAAGCTAAACAGATCTGTAAACAAATTTGGACAAAGCAATTCATCAAGTGAAAAACTATCAAAAACAACTTGTGAATAAGAGCATTCCAACTTATTCAGCAACAATCTAATAAGGGGTTTTTTAAGTTTAATATCAATAACAAACTCATTTCTGCAATCACATTATCATTTTGTAATAGTTCATTTTAGTTTAAAGATCACAAGCAACATTTTCAACTTTCAAGTGTAATTTAAAGAGTGTTAACTTATAAGAAATGTATAGAAGACTCAATTTCCTTTCTCCCTTCTTTGTTTGTCGACTTCACAGTGAATAATTACGCAAGAACTTCATTAATCTGCTGAAAATAGACACATTATATATTAATCAAAATATTACATACCAAAACTGAAGTAATAAAACTTGCAACTGAGTAAAACCTATGTTCATTCTCCACGAAAAGGTGAAATAAGAGGAGCATTTATTTAAAGGTTCACCTGATTTAGGTTGGGGACCCACAATCTCGCCGCTAATGGCCTGAATTTTGATAGAGAGTCTAACTATCATTCTACCCCTTCTCCTCCTACAATGGTGGGTGGTCTGCAAAGATGGGTTAGGGATTTGGTTAACGCGTAAATGGTGGTGATGTGAGTGGTTTTGGCAATTGGCGGTGATTTTTTTAGGTGATAGGGTTTCAATAGGGTTGAATAGAGTCGGAGGCAAAGGTGGGTTGAAGAGAGTCGAAAGCGAGGGTGGAGATGTGAGAAAGGAGTAAATTCTAGAGAACCTACAAAACTGAGAACGAAGAGCAGCCAATAAATACTAAGGGGCACGATCGTCATTGCCAAACAACTAATTTGTTTGGCCCAAAACGCTCTAATTTGGAGCTTTTTACAAAACAACTGGTTAAGTTGAATCAGCCAATCCAACCAATTTATAATTAAATAAAAAAACAGCTTATCAATCAAGTCAAACCTCTAATTTGGGTCACTCAGTTGAAAAATAGCTTATTAGCTATTTACCAAATGACCCGTCATGTTTTTGATTTTCTTTGGAAGGTGAGTTACGTGTCTTCTAAAATGAAGATCGGAGGAGGCGCAGCAATGGGCCAGCTAATTGCATAGGTGTAAGGCCCAACTTGAGATGAGCTTATCACTTTCAATGCCAACACGTGTGTTAAATTTCTTAATCAACAGAATCCTCTTTTAACGCTTGAATCTATGCTATAGTGATCTGTGTGTATAAGGAAATCCTCAGAATGTTACTGTTTGTTTGTACTTGTACGTCTTTTTAAATATGGTCATATTAGAAATATAATAATTAATGAAAATACACGAGTTATTCGGTGGGGTAGAATGGAAAAGAAAGAGACCGTCTCGCTGACTACTTTCCAAGTTTCAACCCTAATTTTTAGAAAATGAATTGAAACGAAAAGAACAAGTCCATATTATATCTATATATACGGTTATATACATAAATGTAAATACACTGTCGCTACAAAGATTGTGTGTATATATATACACGATATATACGTATATTAGTAGTAGCAGTATCAGTAGCAGTAGAGCGTAGGATTGAAGAATCGTGAACAATAGGGTGTTGGGATTGAGTGGGCATGGAAAGAATGATGAACAAGCTTAGGAATTTGGACGCCTATCCCAAAATCAACGAGGATTTCTACTCCCGCACTCTCTCCGGCGGGCTTATCACCCTAGTCTCCTCCCTCGTCATGCTCCTCCTCTTCGTCTCCGAGCTCCGTACGTTGCTTTTTATAAGATTGCTACTTAGTTTGGAAGTGTTTAATGTTTCTTCTTAGCTTCTTCTTTTTTCCTTTCTTAGGGTTTTTTTTTTAGTTTTTATCTGTATGCATGATGGACTCTATTCCCAAAATTTTCCGTCTTTATTTTGCATGTTTCCCTCTTTTGAATGAATTTGTTGCTTTTGTTATTGTGGATTGCTAATTATTTTTGCTATTTGCAGGCCTGTATCTCCGTGCTGCTACTGAAACTAAGCTCGTGGTTGATACTTCGCGAGGAGAAACTCTGCGTATCAATGTAATGTTCTTTCTTTTACTGTCAGCTGAAGAATTGCAGCAAATTGTACTTTTGGGCCTTCATTATGCCCATTTTGTTTCATTATACTATAAGATTTCTCTAGTAATAAGGTTGTATCTGCAACAAAGTGTACTGCAAAGATTATTTTGTAAATGTGCCTTGTTGTTCTTGTTATCATTTTTGAAACTCTGTTGTCTTGAATTGTTAAATGTCGTGTCTGATGGCCTTTTTGAAATTTTATTGAATCACTCAAAACGTTGATCTATGTCTTTGTTGATATTAAAAGTTCAGTTTGACGTGAGTTTTCCTGCACTTCCCTGTTCCATTCTAAGTCTTGATGCCATGGACATTAGTGGGGAGAAGCATCTTGATGTGGTATGCACCACTTGATCTTATAACTTCTCACTTGAATTTTATGCGCTAGCTCTTTATGTGGATGCATACATGATGCTTTTTGCTCACGACCTTTTGAATTTCAATGTTGCTGTATCCAACTGCCAGAAACATGATATAATCAAAAGAAGGCTAGATGATCGTGGAAATGTGATAGAGATACGGCAAGATGGAATTGGTGCTCCTACGGTTTGTTTTACCATATTGTTGAATTTTTTCCTTTTGGGACCAAAGTTTGTGTGCTTCACGAATAGATTTCATGCATCTCAGTTCTACATGTTCTTGTATAGATTATTCAGGTAGAAGGCAGAACAATAATTTGCCCTAACTTGGACTTGATGTGGTTACTCTTCTTAATTGCAATAATCAGGAAGATTATCAGCGTTGAAAGAAATATTTTAAATAAGCTTGAAGCTCCGGATGACTGCTTTGTTGACAGCCTGCCTTAGTTTCATTTGTCCAACCATTCATTCATAACAATTTAGCTTTACTCATGTTTTATATTAGTTAAGTAACTAGAGGTAGTAGCACTGCAATTGATTTCTTGAACTCTGTAATATGTTTTCTCACTGATTTTTATCTCTTCTCAAATAGGAGAATGTAAATATATATCTTATTTTGTCTTCAGTCACTGGACTCTCATTTCTTTCTTTCTATTTCCTTTTTCGGCTCAGTACTTGGGAAATTATAGATGTAAAGAGTTACATATTCTTTGTTTACATTTTCTGAGTGTGCCCCTTTTTTGATTCATTAGTTTTTTCTTGTTGCAGATTGAGAAGCCTTTGCAGAGACATGGTGGCAGACTTGAGCATAATGAAACTTACTGTGGTTCCTGCTATGGTGCTGAAACAGTAAGATTTTATTTTCAGCATTATTATGTAAAGATCGCAATTGTTTGTCTAGATGGATATGCAAAAAGTTGATTTACTTAAACTTCTATCTTTTGCACTTGGGGCTTCTCATATCATATTGCTTAAAACATATCTTTTGCTCTATATCTTCAAAGTGCATGTAAACATTGAGCTGTGTCCATATCACTTCAAGTGTGCAATTGGAAGAATCTTTGCTCTATTTCACGTCATTATGTTTGTGTGATATAATATTACACATGTTCTGTGCTTAAACTTTGTAGTTTCCCTAAGCCATGCTGGCTGCAATTGGATAGTTGAGAATGTTATTCACTCTGTATCTTAGTTATCTGACAAGGTTTCCAGTCTTCTTACTCCTTTTTGTTTAACATCTTGTTACTTATGCAGTCAAATGAGCATTGCTGTAATTCTTGTGAAGAAGTCCGTGATGCATATAGACAAAAGGGTTGGGGGCTCTCTAATCCAGATATGATTGACCAGGTTAATGGCCTTCTCTTCTATAGTTACAATTTCTTCTTATGCTTGACTTTACAAGCCTCGTAGGTTCAATTTGTGATGTGATTATTCTGGTTTTGATCCCTGAATCAGTGTGCTCTATTTTTTTTATTGTTGAAATAGAGTATATATGGCTTGAAATGATACTTTCAGCTGCATTGTTCTTGTGGCATAAAATGCGAACAGTTAGTAAAGAGAAATGTATAGTTACATGTCTTTGAGGAATGTGCAATCCTCACTTTAAAGATTTCTTTTTATATAAAAGTCGGTTTCATATGGATATCTATGTGCTTGTTTTTAATTTTGGCAACATGGGCACTTCTCTGGGGAGTAATTTTAATCCTCAGTCTGCCGATCTAAGAAGCCTTCTATAGCAAATTGGTGATGCTGGTTTTATTCTTCACTTAATGTTTGCAGATAATGCTTGGTTACATCATTGATTTTTATCACCTTTCTACAGTATGCGACACTAGGAGGTTGTTTCAGTGAATTTCAATTGCTTGTTTGAATAAAATTATATTTCTCTGTTGTGGAAAAAAATTACTATCCCAACGGGGTACCCTTCTTTATCAGTCCCTTTGTTGGCTTAATGAAATCTCGTGTGCATGGAAAGTTTTATGTTTTTCATTCACATTCATATTAAATTGGGATACCAAATGCCTGATTCTGATGTTGAATAAATTTTTGTATTTGGATTCTCTTCAAATCATTTCTCAAGAATAAACCTAGTTGGTGTCGTGTGTTTGCTTTCTTTTTATTCATATATTAGTGCAAACGAGAAGGCTTTCTACAAAGGATTAAAGAAGAGGAAGGAGAAGGATGCAACATTTATGGTTTCTTGGAAGTTAACAAAGTGGCAGGAAACTTTCATTTTGCTCCTGGAAAAAGTTTTCAACAATCTAATGGTCATGTGCATGATCTACTCACATTTCAAAAGGACAGTTTCAATGTAAGACATTATTCTAGAGCTTTTGGCCTCTCTGTGTAAGATTAGAACCCTTTTGTTGGAACTTTTGCCCCCTTCAGAAAATCAGTACATCAGATTTTCCTGGTCATTTTTCATAATTTGGTGTACCAGCTATCTGATTAATAAGGAAATGTGGTGCAGATAAGTCACAAGATAAAAAAACTATCTTTTGGAGAATATTTCCCTGGTGTTATGAATCCTCTTGATGGGTAATTCAATAAAACTTTAACTTCTCTCCTTTTGCTGTATTGCATGACATATGTTGGCATAGATCTCACTTATTCAAGTTTCAGAGTGCATTGGACACAAGAAGCACCAAATGGGATGTACCAGTACTTCATTAAGGTTATTATTCTTGCCAATAGCCTTTTGTTGTTACTTTCAGTCGTTTCTTGAGCTAGTAAATTTTCAGTCCGTAAAAGTGCTCTGATTTCTGCAGGTTGTACCCACAGTATACACAGATGTTCGTAGACACACCATCCAGTCAAATCAGGTAATTTTGCAATGCACTAGTGGGTGATGTGCTTTATGCACGGTTTTGAGTAGGATCTTGCACCAAGAATCGAGTTTGAATGGAGACAACGAATAAAAATAAGATGAATAACCCATAAGAGGCCTCACCACATTTAATTGACAATGTTTTGACTGGCCACAACTTAGAAAGAAAGAGTGAAGATAACAAGATTATAAGAATCAATAAGAAAGGTTCACCACGACTTAGGCCTGATAAGAACACAAAGATCCTTCTCAGTCTTATTAACCAAAATTATTCAATTGATTGTCTTCAACAAAAGGCAATATTTGTGTGTATTAACTTGTCCTCAAAGTTAGCCTCAAGTCTACTTAATCTAGGGTAAAAAAAACATGGACTTTCTTTGTAGTTTAAGAAATCTTAGAAAAATTCCCTGATCTTTAAATTTTTTTTTAAAAAAATCTTCTTAATTTTTAGTTTTTCAAAAAATCTCTTCCCTTAGACTTCGATTAAAAAATAATGACGAAACACAAACAGTTTAAACATTAGATGTAAAGTAATCAAATGTCACTAATATGATAATTTAACTTAGCTCTTAATTTGACTCGAATTAATTAAATTTTACTTAAATTAATAATTTAAAATAATTATAATAAATTATTAATTTGAATTAGATTTAATTAATTCAGTTTGAGTTTAATAGTTGAGTTTCTTTATTAGTTTATGTTTGATGGTCATATTACATGTGTTTTATTGTTATTTTTTAATTGAAATTTAAAGAAAGGATTTTTTAAAAAAAACTAAAAAATGTAAGGATTTTTTCAAGAATTTTAAAAATTAGGGAGTTTTTCTAAGATCTTTTAAACTATAAAGGAGGTTTGTGTCTTTTACTCCTTAATCTAAATGACAATAATATAAAAGGTGAAAGACATAGAACTATCTTATAGTTGAAATTTAAAAAAATGCTTTAATCTTTAAGTTTTTTGAAAATTTTTCTTATAATTTTTATTTTTCTATAAAAGTTTTCTTCTCTAAACTTTTGTTAAATAATAATGATGAAATATACATCAGATAAACATTACACTCATATGGCAATCCAACCCACTTCTTAAATTCGAATTTAACTAATTAAACTTGATTCAAACTAATAATTTATTATAGTTATTTTAAAATATTAGTTTAAGTTGAATTTTATTGTTTTGAGATGAGTTTAAGAGTTGAGTTGAGTTATAATGTCAATGACATTTGATTCAATTTACATATGACGTTCATATTATATGCATTTTGTTTTTTTTTTATCGAAGTCTAAAATAAAGAATTTTTTTAAAATAAAAATTTATGATTTTTTTCCAACAATTTTAAAAATTAGGTAGACTTTCTTAAATCATAAGAGATTTATATATTTTACTCCTAATATAAAATTATCCTATTCTGAGTTCTGAATGAGGCCCATGAACTAATTTAGCACATTAGAGAATCAGACCTAACCCGTAATAACCCACTCATCTTCAACCCAAACATCTTTTTTCATGTCCTAATTGATCTCCATAAAGTTTGATGATCAATTCCAAGCTTATCTTTAAGGCTTTTGTTGTGACGTGAATCATAGGTTCTAACCCTATAGATCTGACCATGTCAATTGAAGGGTTTGAACCTGTGCCGTGATGCTCATCAGTTGGTTCTTTCATTTGTTAAAACTTGAAAGGTGAACTGACCTTGCAACAATTATTCTTTGCAGTTTTCTGTAACCGAACATTTTAAGAATGCAGAAGCGGGCAGCTTCCGGTCCCTCCCAGGTGTTTTCTTCTTTTACGACCTTTCTCCTATTAAGGTGGGTTTAATGCCGTCATAAGAATGTTTGAGATTTGGTATATTGACATTGCTTGGTCATGTAATTTGCACTTGATTCTGCAATTATTTTCACTGGTTTTTAATGCTCGTCTTAGTGCATTTTGCAGGTGACCTTTATAGAGGGGCATGTATCTTTCTTGCACTTCCTAACAAATGTTTGTGCCATTATAGGAGGTAAGTAATCCTTTCTTTCAATTTATATTTGAAAGGTGATTGATTTCCTTAGAATTGGTTGCTTGCATCTGTTTCTGTAATTGAGTTGATAAACTAGTTGGATTATGCCACCCTCGTGGATGCATAAATAGGAGTTCAGATGGATTTCTCATTCAAAGACCTGAAGATATGAATAAGCTAAGACTACTATTTGCCTGTTGATACCGGATGCTATAGTTTAGTTATATTATATGTTATTGATTGCTGCCAAATCCTAACGTTATGTTGTCAACTTAAACATGATATGCGATTGAGTTAAAACTTTTATTTCTTCTGTATTGAGGGCCACTTAGTTACTAGTACTCGTATTGTGTGCAGAGATTGCAGGTTCGCTTAGCCTAATGTTATGTGCATTGTTTTCTGCAGTGGACAAATTTTACAATTTTCATTTTTCTTGGTTACGTTATTACTTTTGGGACAGTCTCTGACATAGATATTCCTGTGTAAAAGCATAAAAAGTTTATCAAAACGACCTGCTATTAGAGGTATTGATGTTTTTGGACTGAATGTTTTTCTTTCCATCAGGCATTTTCACTGTCTCAGGGATCTTGGATTCATTTATTTATCATGGTCAAAAGGCAATCAAGAAGAAGATGGAACTTGGTAAATTTAGTTGAGGCTGATGCAATCCGTTTCAATGAGTATCTTATCTGGTTGGTATGCCATTCGCTAGCTTTTCAAGTAGAATTGGGTTGACGACCTCCTGACAAGCTTGGCCAGCTCTGGATTGGAACATAATACTCATTAATGATTCACGTTGTAGCTATTCGTTTTAAACTAAATGCTCCATGTGCTCTATTTTTGCCTTTTTCCTTTTTTTTATATAGTTTTTAAAGTTTCCCAGGGTAAATTATAGAAATGCTTTGCTTTATTATCGTTGACTTGTACAATCGAGAATACTACGTGAACGAATGTACTCGTTCCAGCAACTTCACTGTTTGGAAGATAATGGCTTGGAAAATTGTGTTGCCATGATCAGTGAAAAATCAAAGTTGAAGGTAAAAGAATGCGAATAGAAACATCAAATGAAGGTTAGCAATGGGATAAAACACGCTGAGCCTCCTGTTGCTTCTCTTAGTTCAGAACCTATCGATTGCCAACTTTTAGAGACGAATGAGTTTAAAGCCAAGAGAGCCGCTAAGGAAAAGCCAAGAGACGAATGAGTTTTGAGTTGTACGACAACAAATTCCTTAAAAAGGAAAAAGATAAGGTATAATTCATACGTTAACTTTTTGCCGTTTTCAATTTAATCCATCTTTTTATCTTTATACTCATTCTTCGGTGCGTAGCCTATGAAAATATATTCCCCTCGTTTTAATTATATTCCTCCTTTGCTTTGACGACCTTTTTGCAGATAAGTCTTCCATTCACACTTCTTTTGGTTAGCTCTGTAAATCTCTTTAGATTTTAAATTCGATGAAGACATATCCTAAGTTCTGCACAATCTTAAATCTTCTTTTCAGCGGCATTGAAGAGGGAAGAGTCAAAATATTCGTGTTAAAGTGGCCTAATGAGTGCTTTGATTAGATTTACGGATAATGTTTGCTTCAAAAAGGTTAAAGTATAAAGCAGACATGGAACTGTACAATTGCAAAATGCATACCACTTAAATCTTCTTTAGAAACCAAACCCACAAATCACGACCCTAAGTTATACAGTGAAGATCTTGATTTCAAACATACTCATGAAAGGTGTGCATAGAAACTAGATGTTTCAACTTTTAAAAATAAAAATCTTAAAAGACTCGATTGATTTGACTCTCCATGTTCTTTAGAAATAATAATAACATATATATTTTGTCTTTTATTTTTGGTAAGGTAAAGTGAGCAGAGCTCACAGAGACAGAAAACTATCTAACATAAGAGACTCCTATTAAATCACGATCAAGCCATCTACTAACACTAGGGGGGACTTATGCCAAAACATGAAAGTCAGGAGGAAAATCAAAAGCAAGGTGAGATAGGGAGTCAGCTGTAAAGTTCCTTTTTCTGTAAATGTGAGTGAGTTTCACATTATGGAATCTCTTCAGTAAATCTAGAATTCTGGCAACAAGAGGCAAACAACCTAAATTTGTTTGAACACCACCGGTCAATATCTGGACAGTAATCTCATTATCACATTCAACAAGCACATCTAAATAGGCAAGTTTATGAGTGAATTGAATACCATAATAGAAAGCCCACAACTCAGCACGAAGTATTGAACAACGACCTGTCTTGAAAACAAACTCATATTTTCAGCGACCATTATGATCCCAAATCAAACCTCCACATGTAGCAATCCTCGTGAAGGCAGCCAAAGAAGCATCAGTGTTGAGTTTCATAAAAGGGGAATGCGGACGTTTCCAGAAAATTAACCTTGAATCCAAAGGACTATTATTCTCTAAAGGCAACTTGTTGAAGGTATCCTAAATTAATTTAGCTTCAAAAATAGTACTCTGCATGGTATTAAAAATGGAAGAAACACCAGAAGTAAAAACTCTGTCATTCCTTCGTTTCCAAAGGTTCCAACAACCTAATCCGAAGATAGTAGGCCAAATAATATGGTCATGAGAAAGATGAGAGTTTTTTATGTTCAATAACAACTAATCTTCCAGATTAACATTCCAGAAGGAGCTCAAATTATTAAAATCAGTAAAAAGATGCCAGAATTGAACAGCAACATGACAATCCCAGAGAATGTGTAGAAGGGTTTTAGGCTCGTCGTGGCAAATATCACAACTTCCAGAGTCACTTAAGTGTCGCCGTTTTCTTTCATCGTTGGTTAATACTCCATTGTTTAAGGTTAGCCAAAAAAACATTCTGATTTTTTGAGGGCCACTACCAGATCAGTTTCCAAGGAAAATTATGAGAAGGAATATAATTTTCAGAAAGAAAATCATACGCAGACCTCAAAGTAAAAACTCCTGAAGAAGACAGACCTCAAAAAAGTGAGTCCTTACCACAAGTATCAGAGGGTACCAGTGTAGCAGCAATAAAAGAGCAGATTGAAGTGGGGAGTAACTGAGAAAAATACTCCCATCTCCAATCTCCATCATCAGTAACAAAAAAGAGACAGTTTTATCAATCATATTATCCGAAATAGGTCCACTAGCTGCATGCATCAAAGGCTTTGAGACACCCGGCAGCTATCTATGTTTCCAAAATTTGACCGTGCTCCCATCACCTATGACCCAAAAGGCATTAGAAATCACAACATCCCAATTTGCAGTCACCAAACGCCATAGAGGAGTACAAGAAGCAGGAGCAACAATATTATTTGGGACATCAATGCTGAATTTGTATTTGGAACGAAGTATCTTAGTCCATAGACTATTAGAATCTGTCAACATATGTCATCCAACTTTCATAGCATAGGCTTTGTTAAATAGGCGAAGATTCCTCAAACCCAACCCTCCAGCTCCTTTAGAATGATGCACTTTATCCCAAGTAACTAAAGACAGACTCCTTTTGTCATCTTCCTTTGTCCAGATGAAACTCCTGCTAATTTTTTCCATCTCATCACAAATAGTAACAGGGATCTTAGAAGTTTGCATGGCAAAGGATGGCATTGAAAACAAATATGAATTAGCCAAAGTAACACGACCTGCAAGGGAAAGACGACTAGAATTCCAGCTCAAAATTTGTGCCTTCATTTTATCAAGGATTTACCATAGCTCTTCTTAGTGACCAGAGAATAGAGGAGAGGGACTCCTAGGTATTTCCCCAAGTCATTAGTTTCCTGAAACTCCAAAGTAGCCCTTAATGATCTTCTCGTAGACGCAGGAACATTTTTTGAGAAAAGGATCCGAGTTTTTTGAACGTTGACTTGTTGACCTGAACAAGCACAGAAGTCGTGGAGGACCCCTTTAACAATATCAACCTGAGTGTTATCAGCTTTAGCAAAAAGGATAAGGTCATTCACAAAGAAAAGATGAGTAAGCAAAGAACCATCTCGGCTAAGCTTGATAGGTTTCCAATTCCCTTCATCAACAAATTTACAAATGCTATGGGATAGTCTTTCCAGGCATAACACAAAGAGGTAAGGAGACAGGGGGCACCTTTGGCGTAGACCTCGAGTCGGCAAGATGTGATCCGTGATGCTACCATTCCATAAAGGTGCATAGAGCTACCAGAAACACACTTCATGATAGTACTGATAAGGGCCTGAGGTATTCCTACCTCATGAAGGGTATCAAGTAAAAATTCCCATCGGATTCTATCATACGCCTTTTCAAGATCAACTTTTATTGCCATACAACCCAGTTTTGAACTCATGGTTCTCATGGAGTGAATGACTTCCTGAGCAACCACAATATTATCAGTAATGTGTCTTCCTGGAACGAAGCTAGTTTGAGTTGGCCCAATCACCTGAGGCCTGATCATCTTGATTTTATGAGCAATGGTTTTAGTGATTAATTTATACATTACTGTGCAGAGAGCAATTGGCCTGAATTGATCAATTTGCTTAGGAACCTCTACTTTAAGAATAAGACATAACAAGGTCTTATTAATATTAAAATCAATATCTCCTCTGGCAAAAATATTTTTTACTTCATTGCACACATCCCTGCCTACAATATGCCATTGGGACTGATAAAAATCCGCTTGATACCCATCAATACCTGGTGCTTTCCAAGGCTTCATATCGAAAAGGGCTCTTCTAATATCGTCATCACCAATAGGTTGGTTGAGAAAGTCCACTGTAATAAGGTCGCAAATAGGGAAACTTCTTCTTATAGGATAAGACGACTGGAGTGCTGCATCATCTCTATACAACCTACTAAAGAACCGCAAAGCAATGTTCTAAAGAGTCTCCTGGTCACTCACCCAGTTTCCCTCCTCATCCTTGAGTAGTTCAATTCGATTCCGCTTCCTCCTTTTAACCGTTTTCATATGAAAGAAGGTAGTGTTGTGATCTCCCCATTTAATCCAATCACTACGAGACTTTTGCATCCAAAGGAGCTCCTCCCTGATAAGAATGATATCCAGGTCAACTTTAAGCTGATTATAAATATTCATCAGATCAATCGATGGGGTGAATCCAGCTTACGCTCCACATGAGCAATCTTATATAACAACTGGTTCTTAATTATGAAAATATTCCCAAACACCTTAGAATTCCAGACCTTCAGATTATTGGTCAATTTTGAGAGAGAAGAAGACAACTAAGAATGGGACTCCTAACTATTCTTCGCAAATTCACTAAAATCAGCATGAGTTAACCAAGCTGCAACCAACCGGAAAGGTCTGTTTGCCAAAGAAGGAGAAAAACTGCAAGTCTGCAACAGTAAGGGACAATGATCAGAGTGAATACGAGGGAGGTGGGTCACAGTAATTTTCGGAAATGCCAATCTCTAGTGAGCGTTACAAATGCCTCTATCCAGTCTCTCCCAAATAAAACCTCTTCGCCAAGTGTAATTCGAACCTTTGTATCCCAAATCAATCATATTAGTGTCTTGAAACCAAGTAGAAAACTGCCTGGATACCCCTGTTCGATTAGGAGACCCCCCTTTCTTCTCATGAGAATAAAGAATGGCGTTGAAATCATCAATCAGAACCTAAGGGAAGGACATAGCAGTATTGAGATGAAGAAGAGACTCCCATAACTTAGCCCGACAAGATGGAGTAGGATGCCCATAAACAGCAGATAGAAAAAATAAAACTTATTATTCTGAGAGACCGAGATGAGGACAAATTGTTGATTACTGAGCACCGTCTCAAGTTCATAAAAATCATCCCAAAGAATCCAGATACCCCTAGAAAAGCCCGTTGCTTCAACCCGATGAGAAAAGGGGAGACCAAGTCTACTAATACATCTATCAGCTTTAAGTCCACTGATTCTCGGCTCAAGGATAATAACAACATGAAGATTATGTTTCCTGAGGAAACACTTCAGAGTTCTCACAAATTGGGGCTTAGTCGCCCCTTGACAATTCCAAAATAAAATAGTCATTAAAAAGAAGAGAAGGGAGAAAGGATACCTCGTTAATCCCGCAAATAAGGATCCACATCACCATCCTCACAAGGCATAAATTCCTCAATATCCTCATCTAAGGACAAGTTATTATTAGCTCGAGTTCCAGTATTTGCTTCCAAAATGGGAGCATCCACAATCATGGAATCATCCAGTGGTCTTCCTAGAAGCTATTCACCCAAAGTATCATCAGCAAGGACAACGCCCAAATCGGCAAACAGATAAACAGCTTCCTTTGTAATGCCAGGCTTAGATCCCGTAACTTCAGACGACATGGAAATAGTCGTTCCCACAACAGAATGATTTTTCTTGTTCAAAGTAGAAGGGAGATTAACAATGTCTTTGTCCAAGGCATTCCTATTTTTGAAATCAAAGAAGTCTTCGAAAGTGGACTTAGTGATTCTCTCTTGAGTGGATGGTTCGACATTTTCTTTGTGAGAGGAGTAAGATGAGTCCCTATTATTTCCATACTTACGGCCCAAACTTCTTCCTCTGTTCGATGAACCCCTTGGCCCACGTGCGAGAATAGAAGGCCCTTCTCATGAAGAATCATGCACCGGATCAGTGTTTCTAGGAATACCCTTAACAGATTCCTCGTTGCCTCCTAGAATCTAGACATCCTTTTCAGCTAAAATTGAATATCGGGATCCTTGATTCTCATCTTGATCCTTGAACCCATGATTTTCGCCCTGAATACTCGGTTTCCGCTTCCGCTTCTCAACCACCATCCACGGACCGAAATCATCTTTCCTTGCCTTTGAGTTCGTCCCCTGAGAAATATTCTCATTATCTGGCAATTCCTTAAAGGAGCAATGAGTATCGAAATGACCATATCGACCACAAGAGAAACAAACTTCAGGAAGGTTTTCATATTCAACTAATTGAACTTCACCATCAATCTCAAACTTCGATACAAGAGGCTCCATAAGATCAACTGAGACTGCCACCCTTGCAAACCTAGCTCTTTCAAAATCGCTTGTATTGAAATCAATTTTAAGAACAAGACTCACCATTGCCGAAATGGCTTTGATCACATCTTCAAGATAATACTGCAAAGGGAGTTCTGGAAGACAAATCCAGACTATCGTCTTGCCTATATAAGGGTTCTTCACTCTGAAATTAGGAGTCCAAGGCTGGACAAGTAGATACCTACCCATAATAACCCAGAGGCCTCCTAGAATATCATGATTATAATCCTTCTCGTTATTGAACTGGATTGGAAAAAAACCCTACCAACGTCAAGGGTTTTAGCCTCACCTAAGTTCCAAATTGCACCAAGCCTAGAACAGAGCAACTTGTAGCCAATGTCCCTCCTAAGCAAACGAACAATCACAGCATTGTCCAGATTTCTATTAATCTTGTTTATGAGGGCCATGGAGAGAGTAACTTTAGGAATGTTACCGGTTTTATCAAGCAGGACATCACCCTCCCCCTCTATGATCTTCTTGGCTGCCATAACATCCTCCATGGTCGACTCTAACACAGCCCCAGCCATCAAGCAATCTCTGTAGCCATGAGAGGCAACACCTGGATCTCGGTGTTTAACCTTCTTAGTTGCTCTATCTTCTTCCATGACCTGCAAAGAAGGGGTCCCTATAGGACTGGCCATCGACAGTTCAACTGCAATGAGGTTTCTGTGGTTCAGAAATCTGTTTTTTGTGCTTTGTTTATAAAAAGCATTATGCCTTAACAGAAGTATAAATCAAATTCGTAAAGCTGGAAGAGGGGCGCTTTTGTCGTCGTCACAAGGTGCCACCGTCTAGCCTCCGACTGCATCTTCTATTGCATTTCCCGATTTGTGATCAATCAAAGAAGTGAAGATGAATGCCACCGGAGCGTCGACAAAGGGTGGAAGGAGGAAGCCGAAGGCTTTGAAGTTGGTGTCGAGGTCGCAGAAGACTGGGCAGCAGATTCCCATCAGCAGGACTGCCAGATGCAGCTTCCCGGCTGCAGATCTAGAATCAGTTGCAGACGTTCATGTTCAGATCTCCCCTGAAAGACAAGCGAAACTCTCGATAAGCAAGACGCCGAAGACGATGTCTACAGCAGCGTTGATGAAGCATTCGACAGGGACGACGCTGATGTTGTCGATTATGAGTTCATCGCGGACGATTCCGATGATTCCCTTAGAGTTCACTGTAGCGTTTCACTACATAAGCGGGGCATTTAATGAATTTTATGATGAATGGAGAAATAGTGGCAATAAAAAAGCAGATTGATACTCGTGATATTCTTGCTCTTGAAAAAATTGTGTATAATGTAAAACAATCAAAGTTGAGGATGTGATCATTATTTAATCCTATTTTCATTTGCTCACACATTGCTATACATAATATATTTATAATGAGTAGTGACAAGTGACTAATATTTATGTTATGAAGTAAAATTTTAAATAATTTATTTATAATTACAGTTATTGAAAATGTTATTTAAAAAGACTAATTACACATGGTCAATTGATTGACTAATGAGAAGCTTTTAAATAATTTATTTATAATTATAGTTATTGAAAATGTTATTTAAAAAGACTAATTACACATGGTCAAGTCCATTGATTGACTAATGAGAAGCACTACGAGATTAAGAAATTATGAGACACAGTTGATACAATAATATTCATAAACATCAAAAGAAGAGAACAGGTTTTGCATACTAACAATAGAATTCAATTACATTTGACACCCTCCAAGCCATGGTCTAGCATGACAAAAACCAGCTGACCAAAGACCCAACTAAACTGGACTAAGGGAACAACGGCTCTGCAGCTGCCAAAAATTCCACTGCAGACACCCTAAGCAGATGTCGAATTCAACATCAGACTGACAAAATACTAAAAACTACTAAGAACAATAATCTTCAGTTTCTAGGATAATATCGAAGCCCAATCAATCTCATATGACGGATACTTCTGCAGCAAGAAGTTCCCGTAATCAACGTCCAGTGGAGCCTCCTCGCAATCCGGGAACGTCAGATCCGACAACGGCGACGATCCACCGGAGACTTCGCTGTCCGTGACAGCCGGAGACGGTGTCTCAACCTTCAAACGCTTGTCGGCGACCACCTCAACTCCAACATCGGCACCTTTCTTCTTCGACTGCTTCTGTCGCTTTCCACCTTGTTTTTGCGACTCAGCCAGGTTTTGACAAATGGCTTCAAGCTTAGCGTCAACTGAGGAATGGAGAGGCTTGTAGTCTCCAAACTTGCCATTTATCTCTATGTGAGAACCCTGGTGTCGAAGGTTTGGGAAGTTAAGCCGCGCAGAGTCACCTCGGAGCTTGTAGGCTGCTTTGTCGTAGGCCAAAGCAGCTTCCTCGGCCGTGTCGAAAGTGCCGAGCCAGAGTCGGGTCCGGTTCTTGGGTAGACGGATCTCGGCGACCCATTTGCCCCAGTGGCGTTGCCTTACTCCTCTGTAGAGCTTGGTGGGTTTGGGTGGAGAACCCGAATTCATGAGTACGGGTTTTGGAGCCATGAAACTGAGGGTGTTCGAGTTTGTGGGGTAGTACGTACTGAAAGCATAATTAGTGTGGTTTTGGGGGTGGTTTTGGGATTGGATCTGGGTTGGAATGAAGTTGTTGGACACGATGGTACTAGGTTCTTCAAGACCCGAGAGATCGAGGGTCGAGAACGCAGTTGAGCAACCATCTGGGTACAGAAAGGGTGGTTGTTGTTGATGATAATGTTGTGGCAACGGTGGTAGTGTAGAGAAAGAAGAATTAGAAGAAAAAGAGTTGTAAGAAGTAGAAGGGACAGAATATAGAGAGGAGGAATCAGAAGGAGATTGGGTTGTTGATGATGATGAGGATGCACTTTTCATAAAAGGTTCAAGTGCCTCCATTAACTCACCACCACTACTACCTGATTGAAGAGATACGCTATCACAGAAACCAATTGTTGATGTGGCTGCCATTTACCTTCAAAACTCAAAAGATAGGTTACAACTATATAATTCAAAAGTGAATCTACCTGCTTCTTGTCTAAATTAAAGAACAGGTTTTTGTTGGCATAAGATAAAAGAGGTTTTGAAATAGACAACCTCAGCCGATTGAAAGACTAAGATCAACCTTGAGGGACCAAAAAACAACCCTCCAAGTCAATCCACCAAAGGGAAAAATTAAACCCAAAAAAGATGCGAAAATCAGAGGATGCACAAGTAAAAACAAAAAATAAATCTGGATCTCGATTCTGAAAACACCTGGCCTTCTAAGAAATCCTTCTTTTTTCAAGTTTGCTTTAAACCCAATTTCAAACTCTAATCAGTAAACAAACCGAAACTTGAAAGACAGATGATTAACAGAAAGGGATTCAGAGAAGCGGGATGTTACAGAAAGGGGGTAAAGAAGAAGAAGAAGCAAAGATCAAGAACAACTAGGACGCTCAAAGCTCTCTTTTTTTCCTCTCAATTTTTTGAGTGTACACTCACAACTCTCTCGACCTCACCTTGTTATAGCCACTGCAACGTTAGCTTTTGTCATTTATATAATGAGAGGCAGAAGGTGAAGACCATAATTATGTAATTTAATTAAATCAGAATTGTTAATTTCTCAGAATTATCACTGTTTTACGCGTACCAGTGCTACTCAAATCCAATTTCCTACCTGCTTCTCTGACGTTTTGAACACTGCAATCAGCGACGTCAGGCCATTAGACTAATGACACGTGTCTCATGTCAGTCAACTGACTGACATCTGTCCATCACTCACCGTCAGGTGTCAGCGGACTCGTATTTAATACTGTTGACTTTGTTTTATTCGTTCACATTTCTAAAAATAAAAAACACACTCTTTATCTCACTACCATCGCCTGCGGTGTGCAGTGTGTGTGTCTCCCTTTCCCTCCCCACTTTCCTCTCCATTTCTTCTAATTTTCCGTGACAAATATTTGCACGCTCCGGATAAGATGCTTAAATCATACAGTGCATGATTGCGTATAAACTAATCCCTAAATGACGAAATCGTCGGGATAAAGAGAGTGCTTGATTGATGGATTTGGAAAGAAATTAATAGGTATGGAATAAAAAGTGAGTGGTTGGATGTTGATTATGATTATAAGGGTAATGGTTTGATATCTAATTTTAGGGGAATCCTCCATACCTTCCATTTAGTAGATGAATGAGAATCATTCCTTAGTGAAGACTCATTTTAAAATATTATAATTGATTACATTATAATTAATTAAACAAATAAAAATTAGGTATAATATAATTAATTGATTAATTAAAATAGTTTAATTAATTAATTACAATATTCTAATTAATTAATATATTGTAATTAATTAATTATATTATTTTTTACAAACCAACTACTGCCAATGGTAATAGTAATCATTCATTCCTCTTAACCAACCCTCATAATTATAATGATAATATCCATTCCTATTTTTCATTATATTCATTTCTATTCTTATTACTATTCCCTCGTACAAACAAACCGCCCTCTAAATTAAAGGGGAGATTAGACCATTGATGAACAGTTGAGATTTTCTAACTGGTGTGCGATAAGTAAACATATGTTTATAAAAAAATTTATAGGTTTTATTTACTAAAAAACATATATTTATAAAATAAAATATGAACAAAATAATAAAAACAGAATCTATTCTCAATCTTAATAGTACGTGAAACTAGCCATTCACACAGAGAATCAAAACAAACTCTTTGATATGTAATTAATTATCGTTCAAATCATACAGCTTTTATCGCAAAGCAAGAATAACAGCCACTTGATGACTAAACATCGTCGTTTTCCGAGAATCGTGCGGCAAGCATGAATCTTGACGTCAACGATGACGACTTCGGAATTGGGAAGCGGAATGAAACATGTCACATGCTTAACTAGTGCCAATATGATCTCTTCATTTGCGGCGCCGCTTACTCGGGCCTTCACGGTTGCTTTTGCAAAAGCTTGACCGACGCGCAACGGCTTTGCAGGTAGTGGAGTTTGTACACGTCTTTGAGTTGTACGCGTGAGGTTGATCCGTGCATTGCACGCTCTTCTATTCACGTGAGGGTGTATTGTTAGTTAAACCCCTGGAGTGGGTGTTAAGTAAGTTGACTGAACTGGAGTAACGTAGAATTGAGAGAGAGAGAATCCTAGAATGAATATCGGGTTTTGTCGGCGGGGACCCAGACCCGATCTCGCGTGCTCCGGATACTCCATCTTATTTTTGGTTTAATATACAAGTTACGGGGTTTCTTTCAACTTTCAAGGAGATTAAGGAAGGCTAGTTCGTATAGGAGAATGGTAATAAGAACGAGAATGAATATATTAAAGAATGAGAATAGATATTATCATTATAATTATAATGGATGATTAAGAGAAAAAAATTATCAGTTGTTGATTTGTAAAAACATTGAGAAATAAAATTTAATTACATTTTAATTAATTACATTTTAATTAATTAATTACAATATTTTAATTAATAAATGAATTATATTGTAATTAATTAATTATAATATATTATTGTAATTAATTAAAATAATGTAATTAATTAATTATAATAATGTGATTAATTAGTTACAAGATTTTAATTAATCAATTAATTAAATTTTAATTAATTAATTATAATATTTTAATTAATGAATAAATTATATTTACATTGTAATTAATTAATTAATAATAATATTAGTTAAAAATTATCAGACCTTAATAAACCAAAAAAAATCACACGTTATTTTTGGTCATTGGGTAGGAATAGTATCAATGGCAAAACTAGGAATGACTTCTATTTCTTTTGTAACGGAGAGAAATGGAGCAATGCTAAAAGTATGGAGAAAAATATTCATAATCTCTTATCAAGCTTTAGGGGGCGTTTGGTTTGAGGGTTTGGGAATGAAGGAATGGAATAATTACAAAAAGTAGTGTTTGCTTTGGGGTTTTCAATTCCAAGGGAATGGATTCATTCCATTAAATTTGGGAA
>JAOTAX010000002.1:5903659-5920259 GCA_025629825.1 Erythroxylum guanchezii
ATTAATTATCTTTTGTTATTATTATTAATTTTATTATACAAAATTAATTATCTTATTATTATTAATAATAACAACAATAACAATATTATTGATATTAATACAGAAACCCAAGTTACAAACCAAACATTATTTTTTATACCCATTTCTATTCCCATTCTCATTCCCATTCCCTTCTACTATTATACCCATACCTATTCTCAAACCCGTGCTCAAACTAAACGCCCCCTTATTTTTCATTTCATACTCATTCTTCTCTTCTCACACCCTCCATACAAACACACCCTAAGTTGCTTTCTCCGCTTCGAATCACGAGTCTTTTTTGCCCTTTTCTTGCATCCCTCTCAGTCTTTTGTTACTAATTCAGTATCAATAAACAAGAATTTACACTTTGAGCCGTCACTGGCTGAATTTCCAGATGATGATCATCACTGATCAGTGGAGCGGGGTCCAACTCTTAAATTTCTCACGCGGTTTTGGTTAGACCCAGATCTCTTTCTTCACCAAGTAATTTCCTTTTGGTAGGAACCAGAACTATTCCGCCACGTCGAATTGACCTTTTCAGCGAGACTGACAGTTACTAACCCCACTTGTTTATTCTCGTGTTTAATTTGGGCGAAAAGTTCACCAGTAATTTACATTTCTTCTCACTTAGATTGCTTTCAAATTCAACAGTTGTTGGCCTCAAAATTATGCAATTATTGTTCTCTCAACAGTTCATTTTACAAAAGGCAAGGCAAGTTGTCTAGGCCAAACCACTGTCTTTCTTGGTAGAGTGATTACTGATTGGGAAGTTACAAGGTGATTACGGTGCTTCTTCACCGGAATGAAAACAGTAGGTCATAGGATAAGTAAACAGATTCTTTCAGTGATGCAGAACCAGCATCCCGTCCTTAGCGATTGATTTGCGACATTAATTTTAGAGTCAAATGTATGGGCAGGAAGGAAAAGAAGCAGCGATCGTCCAATAGCAACACGATAATCAACTTGTCTGAGCTGTAAAGCGCTGGAATGGAACGTTCCAGCTCAATCAAATTTGACATGTACGAAATTATGGAAGATGGACTTTTTCCAAGAGTCATTTTCACAAAAAATTAACGTCATTAATAAGCAAGGACTTTTTTGCTCACACGGTGGGGCCTGTGGATGTATTTGGAGCTCCAACTTTCTCACGGCACTTCACATGATCATTACAAAAAGGTACTTTGTGCATGTAGAGCAATGGATAATCTCTCATGTTCAAGTGATCAATGCTAGGAATAGATTAACCAAAGTAGGAGATGAATGGGGCTTTTGCACAAAAAATGGGAGCATTGATCATGATTTTGATCGTGTGGCTTGAGCCTTGTCCTTACACAGCATCCCAATTTCAAATTCACACCGTAACGTGGTAGACTTTTCCAGCGATTTTGACAAGAAAAATGAAAATTGTACTAACCACAATAAATCCAAGTATAGTGAGTGAGCATCATATCATCCAGGCAAAATCATTCACGTTTAACTGTTCATTCTCAGGCTTTTGAATCGAAAAAGAAGAGAAATCTTCATGGAGGAAAAATGATTATTATGTTTTTTTTCTCTGATTAGTAATATAATAGTGATATCCAATTGCTTAATAATGTTTTACCAATGCTGTGACTCTTTTAACTGTTCCAACATTAAAATAAGCGTCATTTATTTTTCTATTCATATGTCGCCTGTCCAGTAAATGTGCATCATCTTAGTCAAACAGCTCTTCGATTCTTCAACAATCAAGCCGCCCAACCTGGCCCCCATCTGTACGAGGATTGGTCACTATGAGACTGGCGAGGACTTTTCTACTTGACCATCCAACCACGCATTAAGCACAGTTTGACTATGGGATCCAACCTGAGCAGAAAGATCAATGATATTTGATAGAGAGACCACCGAAATTTCTACACTTTGCTCCCAACTCGTTTTTTAAGATTTTGATTTGGCTCGGTCGAAGTCGGAGTGCCGTGTAGTCTGAAGATTTGTCGATGAGATAAAAACAAAATTCAAGTGCATCACAATATGACATACCTAACATAATATGAAAGAAAGATGAGCACAACGAGTAAAAACTAATTACTGTGCAATAATTACAAAACGACAAAAGTGCTCTTCAAAACCCAACATCTTTCCATTTCTGTAACACTTTGTCCTGTGCCCAACGAGAAAAAGCAGCCCTAAAACTTCCAATGATAATTCTTCAAAACACTTTTTCCACTAAATATAAACATCTGTAAGCCTCCCGCATCACCGAGAGTACGGATTCTCTCAACTCTTCACTAGAGGAATGCGTCCAAATAATGGTTGAAATGTCTCCTGTTAAACTCTAACATACTACCATAGGTCCTGTCAGCAACCCCGACAAACAGAGCTTCTGTATCAGGACTGAATGAAATGCCTGCAACCTCACCAAATATATCAATCTCCTGGCTTTTTGTGTACCCAGATTGCGTGTCAAAGACGTGAACAAAATCAGCAGGCTCTGCCATCGCCAGAAATCGGCCGTCCGAAGAGAACCTCAGCGCTCTAATTGCACCCATATTCCCCTTTAATGCAGCAAAGGACTTGGACAGATTCCTGGTGTCCCAAAGCCTGCATGTCGTGTCCTGATTACCAGTAGCCAGGATGTGGCCCTCAGGATGCCAAGCTGATGCAAAAGAATAGTCCAAATGCCCTTTGAGTCTCCCAGTTATCTTCCCAGAATTGGCATCTGCAATCAAGCATTCTGTGCTGTCGCCAAGGATAGCCATCAGTTTACCATCTGGGCTAACAGATGTGTTCTGGGAACCATAAATTTAACCAGTTAGCATATAAACGTGTAATCTGAAATGAATGTCCAAACATCTGATGATGAAAGGAACTCACATTTACCGACCACTCAAAGGAGAAACGATCCATGCAATAGAAATTCTCGGCATCAAGTATTCTAACTTGAGCATCATTGTTTGCAGCCATTATCCTCAGCAAACCGCTGCAGAATGAATATTGGAAGTTTTAAGTGTTCGGCTTTGAGAAGTGAAAATTTTCAATTTTATTGTCAGATAAAATTCCTCACTTTGTGCGGTATACATCCACTGCATTTGTAATGCCGTTTTCATCTGAAGTTAATTTTGTGCAAAACGCTACACCAGGTTGATTCAAATGCTGAACAAATGAAAGATGCAATCAGGGAAATGAGCCAAATCCAGATGCATATACTTCAAATTTCAACATTTCCATACCTTACAAATAAGCTCTCCCTGAAAACCACCTGCGACCATCAAGTTTTCTTTGACAGCCATTGTGCTTATTTGCACCCTGAAAAGTGATTCGGACAATAATCCTGGGTGCTTCTGTTTCAAAGACAATAACGATTGTTCAAAACAGTTATCAACTAATCCATGTAGGAACAACTTTGGCTCCAGTCACACACCAGGCTAGGAAGAATTGTCTTCGCCACATTGAGTATTTCTTTCCCTCTGCGCAATAATGAAGACCAGTGCATCACAGAGTAATTTTGCATGAGGTACACATCATGTTTAGATGATGACCACAATAGGTTCCTCAGCTGCAAATCACATTGGAATCAATATTGACAAACCTGTGACTAGCATAATTCGACAAAGCAATAAACATACATACAAAATCATACGTCACACCAAGGAATTAACATTGCAAATAACAAGATTCCTACATATAAGACGAGCCAACAGAAAAGTTCTCGATGACAAATACAAGAAACAAAGGAATGTTCTCATTGTAGGCCAAATGTATTTTCTCAGGATAAGGCAGGAAACAGTGAAGAAAGAAATTTCTAATATAAGCAGATGTTATGTCAGTTCACCAACATTTATACACATGCATAATTGCAGAAATCTACTTAGACAAATGCATAATAGCAGACATAAATTGCTATTGCTATTATGTTAATCAGACCACATACGCATAAGCACACATAACTGGAAAAGCTAAAAGTGAAATAACAAAGTCCATGAAACATGATAATGCATATATGACAAACAGTACGAATGCTGCAATGCAGATGATGCGCTAAATGGAAGAACAACACAGAAATTCATATCCATGTTACTAAGGCCCCTCAAATCTGACAAAATAATAGCATTTGAACTGCAGGAATTGGTTCAGAGGCCTGTGAAATGCTCAGATATTTCCTATCATACCATATATACAACGTATCCTTAATCCCGCCAGCTGCTCACATAAAACTTCCACCCTTCTTAAAACGCTGAAATAAAGAGAAATAACAATCCTAAAATGCCACAGCAGGGTTAACTTACGAATATATCTATGAACATCAATATAGGTGCACAAGATACTGCAGGAGATAAAAGTAAATCACAATGTCAATGACACGCAGGACCTTCAAATGTTTTAATGCTAAGATACAAGTATGACACGTGTGCAAACCCTGGAACCATGCCAAACGCATCCAACCATGATGGGAATATTATTCATCACCAGTTAAGCATGAGACAGTTACTGCAGGTCAGGAGGCTTTGAGAATAATAGAAAATGCACACACTAAAACTGAAAAAAAATGTGTAAATCTGAAGTGTTTCGTTATCATACAAGCCTCCTCAACGGTGTCATAATAAAGAAATACTCAGGAATGAAGCAAATAAGGGTTAGCTTGGATTGAGATATTCTGTATCTATGTTGATTATTAAGCCTCAATGGTGTCATACTCAATAAAGAAATACTCAGGAATGAAGCAAATAAGGATTAGCTTCGATTGAGATATTCTGTATCTATGTTGATTACTTGAAATATCATGCAGATCTAGCATATATTCAAGATTGTACCTCCTATTAACTTTCTTATTTTCTATCGTAAAAAGCGCCAAACAATTAATGCATAAAGTAAGCATCATCATAAATCCGCATAGGAAGAACTTAGCAAACACAACCTCACTTGACCCAGTTAAATTTGGGGGAACCTAAAGCCACATATCAAAGTATTATGTCTGTTGAGTGCTACAGAAATTTTAAGGACAGATCAAATTAAATTCCAAATACTTCTTGGAAGGCTTAGTTCACCAGCTCGCAGGCCTGGAGTAGGCTTTGGTATAATGGCCACGCTGACAATAACTTAAATCTGGAACAGCTTCGTTAGAGGTTCAAAAATCAACAGCATATAAGATGAACAAAAATATTTGAGCCAACGATGAGATATCGATTTCTATTGCCATACCTTCAACAAGTTCAAGCATAATGCCCAATAACATACAAATAACATCCTTAAAATGATGGTATCATGACTGGAAGTACCTGCAAATCTAAAGACTAACGATATGTTTGCAACAGAAATTTCAAAGTCTTTTCTAGAGAAGACAAGTTTCATAGCCAATTATATAATTATCAGATAATGTTAGCTTACTACATCTAGTTTGATATGCGAGACATTTCTATGGTGTCATGATAACAAGATTATTAATCCTCAATACATCTAGTTTGATAAGTGAGACATTTCTATGGCGTCATGATAACAAGATTGTTACTCCTCAAGACCTTCCAAGTTATGAAAATTATCATAGTACTTCCAAGGAGATTGATGAATGTGATGAGATGTAAACAGTTCAATAAACATCCATATGAGCCAGAAAATCTAAGGCTGACCTCCTATAGCATCGAAATTTTGAGCAGAAAAGTAGTTTAGAATAAGCCAAAGTGACTAATTTCTGGAAATACAATCGATTAGATTTCAATAAACCTAAAATCAAAACATAGTCATGCACGCCACATGAAACGACGGAAATTCGTTCACCAATTATGAGAGTTCCCCCATTCAAATATGCTCTACCGGCATAGAAGAGGAAAAGTCACTACCTGAAAATGTGTAATAGTGGGCTTGACAAGCCTTGTGTTGAAATGGAAATCATAAAAAGTACTTCCTTTCTCCACCGGCAGGCATTCCTGTAATCAGTATATTTTCAGGTTAAAACAAGGACTGAAGTCAAGCGGAAAGGCATTCAGCTCCAGAAGCATACAACGAAAATCATCACTTAACCAGGACTTGACATTTTTTCTTCCACCTCTTATACTACTCGAGAAATAAAAACAAAGACATGCTGCATCACCCGCTATCCTTCCCCTCCGCTGCCTATTTCATAACTTAAAACGAAGGGAAAGGAACAGACAAATTAACTTCATATGGTTACAGTAGCTAACAAGGGTAGGTTTGATGGCTCCAATCAAAACAGCAAATATGATTTTAACTAGAGACAACAAAATTCTATCTTTTTGCTGGGAGAAGGGAGACCAAAACATATATATAGATAGTTATTTCAAACGAATCGAATATAATTTTTAATATATCAGAATTGAAAATATAGAAAAACTGCTCCCCCGTCCCAACGCTTCCACCTGCTAGTATTCAAACATTAGTAGATGAATTAGCCATCAGGCAAAACCCCGATAGTTTCCAAAAGATTTTCAAAATATCGTGGCAATGGTTTCAAAGATAATCCCTTCAAAATTAAAACATCATCCAGTTATTGGGGGAAAAGGTATACAGAAAGTTTCCAAAAGATTTTCAAAATATCGTGGCAATGGTTTCAAAGATAATCCCTTCAAATTAAAACATCGTCCAGTTATTGGGGGAAGAGGAATAAAGAAAGTTTAGAGCTTCAAAACCCTATCTATTAAATTGAATTCCAAACTCAAACTCCCATGAGTACAAAATAGACTAAAAACTTCCAAACGAACAAAAACAAAGGTGAAACAAAGATAGAGAAATGATATAGACCTTACAAATCTGGTCGCGTGAAACAGACATGTTCTGGTAGTTCTTGTACTGCTTCAACCTGGTTTCGCGATACTTGTCCCTCGTGAAATTAAGCTTCTCCCAAGGTATCCCCTGTATATCTTTCCCATTCCTTGCCTCTAGTGCCGAGGTGTCGGTCTTGACCTTACTCTACAATACACCAAGACAGTAATTATTCTAAAAATTACACACTCTGCAAGAAAAGACAGAAACCCAATAACGAAAAAGAGATGAAGGGGAGCATACTAATTCGAAGTCATCTTCGAAGTCGGAATCCATGGACTCGTGATCATGGTTCCTCTGAGGTTGTTGGGGTTGGCTGAAATGGTCTTCGTATTCGAAATCGGAGACGTCGTAGTAATCATCGACGTACTCGAGATCGTCGTTTAGGAAGTGAGTCATTGTATTATAATTATATACTGCGAAAACCAAATTATTAACAATCAGACGACTTTGGAGTCGTAGTGAGTGGTGAGAATCGTACGCATAAGTTATATATTCCAACCACGTGAAAGATGAAGAGAAAGGAAAACTGATACTGAACAACAATGCAGAAATCAAAGAAATTACCTTGGAACTTAAGTGGACGAGTGAATATCAGCAAAGAAGAAGTTACAAGTTGCAAAACAGAAGGGCAAAGCACAAGGCGGTTATGAACCGGAAACGAAAAGCAAGGAATGAAACAAACAGGAAAATGTTTTCTTGGGAAACAAACAGGAAAATGTACTCATAAACAAACAGGATAGGATTCCAGTTAGGGCGAGAGGAGCCGTATCCGGATTTTATATTTATAACGTTGCGGAGGAGGTGTCTGAGGGGTGACACTTGGGAGCCACTGAATGGACCACAAGACAAACCTCTGCGGGCTCCACTCTAACCGGCCGTTTAAACGGTGAGATTTCTTTAAAATAATAACCAACTCACGTGGTTTTGTTTTTAAAAAGACAGAGCGGTCAAGCGGGGTAAACTCAAACCTATTATTTTGCCACGTGTTCCGCATATGTCTACCTATTATTTTGCCACGTGTTCCACATATGTCTGTGTAAATTACCAACTCGAGCTTTACTAAGAAATATCAGCAGTTGTCTCATTGTAAGAAGAATATTTTTGACGTCATTAGACTGGAAAAAGATTCCTATTTTTGCCTTTTAGGAGATTCTCTTTCTTAAGTTTGTTAAGCACGGCACGGTTTTTCTTTCTTAGATTCTTATTATCAACAAAGAAAAAGGTCAGATTACCTATGATATTCTATTTAGTATTATACCCATAAAATGCATTTGGATCACTTTTAATTTTAATTGTTCCTCTAACACTGAAACTAAGTTTCGGGTTTTATCAGATTTATAGTTGTAGAATTATATCTTACTATTCTAATCTTTTTTCTTTAGTTATAAACAATATATAAACTGGGAAGGGACCCACAGCACTAATAACCATATGGAGAGTCCACGTGGCTAGCTCACATCACGAGTCATAAAATTATGGCTAACCCTGGTTACACCACGTCGCTTGCAGTAGCTAACGAGTCCTTGTCCTTTCATGCCACGGCTTTTTCCCCCCACATAACTGGGCTTCACGACCGTCCAAAACTACCGTTAAGTGCTAACCATGGTTTCTTGAGTGTGGTTAATTGGGTTAGGTTGAGATAAGTTAGTGCGTCGTCCACCTCCAGCTACTCTTCGTTCTGGATTTCGGTCGGTTGATCGGGCCCCACCGCAAAAGGACGAAAGTCTTTTGGGATTTTGTACACGTGTCCGTTACAGTTAAGGAAGGGACCCATATATTTTATCCATAGCTGCTTTTTCTCTTATCTCACTTTACTGGCGATGTAACCATTATTTAATTTTTGTGATAAATGTGAAAAAGAAGATGCCTCACCAAAATTTAAAATTAAAATATAAATAATTTTTAAATATAATTTAAATATTATTATTATATATTTTATATAAATATCGTATAAAAGTTTTTATTAAAATTTAACAATTTTTGAAGTTAAATTTTAACTGAAATTAATAGATTAAATTTATTCGATCAAATAAAAATTTAAATTTATTTCAAGTAGTATAATTCACTTAATCTTTTATTAAAATAATATGATTTTATTTTTAAATTTATAAAAATTTTAAAACAATATCATACATTGTTATCCTTACTCGAAATCTTAAAAATAAATGGAAGCAATCTTACTCCAAAACCAGACAATGTTCATGCCTCATATCCAGATAAAAAGCGCTTTCATTAAAAGATCAATCTAAAAATATGCCAAACCCACATGTCGCTCCACCACCATGAATAAAGACAGGAAAAAAGGGCTAAGAGTTGAAATGTGTACGTAAACAATAACCAATGAAAAAGAGAGGGAGAAACAGGAGCTTTACTCGATCTTCCTTAGTCATGATATATATAATGGTGTTTTATCACAGACTAAATCAATCAGTCTCAATTATAATTATAATGGTCGATAGTCGATACCATCTTCGTTGTCCTTACTCGATTTGCTTTTGTTCATCATCTTATCATTTCTTAATTCTTTTATATTTTAATAACTTCATTTTAAGACCTCATTTTAATAATTTTATTTATTTTATGACCTTTCTTTGTGTCAATTTTGGGCAGGACGGTATCTAACACGTAACGTAGACCTTATTACGTATTTATGATCGATCATAAAAGGGTTAAAAACGAAGAAAAAAAATGTGAAATACCTTATTTCAATTCCATCTCAGATTTCGAAACAGTTTCCGAGGCCAAAGCGAACTTCAATCACCTAGGATCTTTACGAAAAGTGATCACCAACACGTAGTTAACGTCTTTCTACAATTTTTTCAAAACGTAAACGCTCTTAACTGATCAGAGGATCCGTATGCTTGCGAATGATATGAGTAACTGTAGGAGACCTTAACCTTTATATATAATATCCATATCAGGTTTTCCTATCACACTTCACAAGACTAATATGGATCTGGTCTACACTAATTTCGCTCTATTTTCTACACGAACTTTGACCCATTAATTTAGATCATTTATTAAATCATTTTATTATCTATATTTATATCAAATTACGTAACTTAACTAATAAATTATTAAAAAATTAAAAAATGTGATTAAATATTATCCAAAATAAAATTGTATGGCCGTTCTGTCGTCATTATAAATAGAGGGTAAAGTTATTTCTATAAGATCGAAAGGTTATCTTATGTACTAAGAACGTTAGTGTTTTGTTTTGACGGGTTTATAAATGATACACTTTCTATCTTAGATATCCTCTCAATTTTATATTTAATAAATTCTGTTCAACACTAAGAAATAGTATTGAAGTTAGTATATATTCTAACAACTTCATAAAATAAAATGATTAAGATAATACAGTCAATATAGACTAATAACCCGTCGAGAATATCTACACATTTTCTGCGTTCAGATTAAGAAATTCAATTTTGCTTTAAGCTGCTAGGCCCCACAGATTCTTATTGAACACCAGCTTTACCATGGTTACGGGGAGGTTGAGAGGGTGGTAACAGAGAATTGAGTTAGGAGCTATCCAGATTCCAGAGTTCCATTAAAAGACAAAAGAATTGTCTTACCATTCTTATATAGATAAATCGAACCTGATATTTATGCATAGCATTCTTAATGAGACATCAGCACGTGTGATGATATCCATATCCTATTTAATGATGGCCCAGAAGAGTAAATACTAAGAGCTTGCTAAGTTTCAAAGTTAGCGTTGAGATTGTTTTTCATTTTGACGATTGGGAAAGTTGAGATTGTTTTCTATCTTGAGGAAAAAAGAGTTGCCCGCAAAAGTTGAAACGATATGATGAATTCTGGAACTTTAAATACTGATGGTCAAGGGGGACTAGTGTTGCTTCAAGATGAGTCTGATTCTTCTTATCTCTATCTGTACTAATTTTCCTGTGCATTTCATCAGTCATACACTTTATCTTGATTTTAATCTAACAATGCTCGTACACTTTAGCCTCTCTTTTCCCTCAAAAAGCTCTCACTTATGTACTTTATAATATTTGAACTTTTAAGTACATAAACTCGTATGAAAAATACTTTTGTAAAAAGAAAGGATAATGTATAGTTGAAAATTCTACTAAGAAAAGCTGCTGACCTTTATTCTAAGCTCATGTATATGTAATTCATACGCTGATATATTGGCGTTAAAGTCTCCACAAGAATAAACTGACTAATGTTTCTGTAATTACAAAAATGGCATACTAACTGTAAAAGTGTTCAATGATGGAACTAGAAATTTAAGATAGGAGGGCCTAAATAAAATATATATTTCACAAAAATTTGCATATCAAAAAATTTTAAAATATTTTTTCATAACTGCAAAATAAAAAAAAAAGTTAGAACCAATATTTACTAATTTCATAAAAGAGGTAGCAGTCATCAAATATACTAAAAAATAATTAGATCTTCTTTTATTATATATATATATATATATTCCCTACTGTTCATAAGCCTCAAAAACTCATTCCCTACTGCAACAATTTAGTTAAATTATTGATCAATCGGTCATACATGCATTTGCTGAAACACCCCTAAATCCTGTCATAGAATAAATATTATAAAACATATCGATATAAAAAACAGACGTGATGGAAGAATAAAAAGTCAAAAAAAACGGTCAGACATATCAACCTTGCCTTACCTTCTCGTGTCGATCGTTACTTGCTACTGTACAAAGCTGCCATTGAAAGTGATTGGACCACTGCTTCTAACTTTTTTAAGGAAGATCCCAATTCAATAATTGTCGATGTCATTGAAAAGCCCATGACTGTTCTCCATGTCCCTATTGGTACTGGTCTATTCTTGAAATTTGTTTAAAACCTTGTGGGGTTAATGTCTAATTACCTCCATGTGAAAGAAAAATTTTGGAACACCCCTCTTCATACAATCTTTCACAAATCACATTGACTGTGGCGACGCGACACACTTCAAGAAAGGGTCTTGTTTAGTTATCAAATATTTTGATATATATATATATAATATTCAAGAGCTAAGACCACTCTAATGCTCCTTTTTGCCATGCATAAACCGAACCAACAATTAGGATTAGCACGAAAATGAAAGTCGTTGAATTCACATTTTACCTGGTTGATAGTAAACGATTTTAGAGCGACAAGAAAAAAAAAAGAAAGTCTCTATATCAGTATCGAAATGAAGTCCTAGAGCTTTTCTTTTTTTTTTCTTAGGGGGCTTAGTGTATCACTGGTATATATATATCAATATCGAAATGAAGTCCTAGAGACTTTCTTTTTTTTTTCTTAGGGGGCCTAGTATACCACTGTGCCCCAAGTAGCTCCGTCAATGGAAGTATTGCTTTTGTCTATTGCTAATATCCTCCCTCAAATTAGAGCTCGAGGAGACTTTAATAAATTCAACTTCACATACATTTGTTGATGCCAAAATCTTATACGAAGCTTAGTGAAAGACATCAACAAGTTGAGCTTAAGAAGTGTCAATGAATAAATCAAGCAATGCATGGAAAGGAGACAGATACATGCATCTTCATTAACTGGAGTCGAAATCATGATGAAGCAAGTGGAGAGAGACAACAACTTGTAGCCAAAATCATGTGCTTGAAGCAAGTGGAGAGAGGCTTTCTTCTTCCTTAAGCATTATATTTAATTTGACCAAAATTTTGATCCAATAGGATGTTTGTTTTTATGAATAAAACTCTAGTATTTTATTGTTTTTCTTTCCTATAAAAGGAGTGTAACGAAGCCTTACATGTATTGTATTTTTGGGATTAAACTAATTATATTAGTGTTATCCAATCTTGTTTAGTAGTAAGGATTTCTCCTCTCTCAAACACCTATTAAGAATAAATCATGAATGACGCCATATAACTTTCCTTGGAAGGACAAAACATAATATTCTACGAATGTCAATTAATCTTAATCTATAGTGGATTCAAAATTTTCAAAATGACAAAAGTACACATAAAACAACAATATGATAAATCCTTGAGTACTAACAATAACATTGTCTACAAAAATCGTTAAGGCAAACTTTGCCATGGGATGCTTTTCATACTAAGGGTTGTTTGATCTTGCCAACTGTTGCATTTAATATCACAATAGAAAATAATTAGGATTGCTGACAATTCCAAACTTACAGGTAAAAGCACGAATTATAGGCAATATCTTACTAAAAATACTGAAAGGATTTTTCTTGATTGAAGAATATTTTCTGCAGATCTAAACAGTCAGATAGACAAGTGATTTCAAATGTCATAATTAAAATACCATTATAACACCAACAATCCAAAATTATGTTTTGTTAACTTAATATTAGCAAACAGGTACACAAAAAGCTAGGAAATATCTAAAACATTGATGGCATGCTGAAAAATATAGAAGTAACCTCTTCACTCATTTAGATAGCATGAACAAAGAAATTGAAAAGATTAGTAGACAATTAAAACAATAAAATAAAAGTTAGTAGAAGATGGCATTACATCTTCCTATTGCAAGAAATAAAGAGGAAAGGAAGAACACTCCAGTGTCTAAAAAGATAAAAAAGACAAATGTAGGGAAACACTGAAAGTGTCAGAAAAATACAAACTTACCGTAGGCAGTTGATGTGACAGTTTTATGCAATGGCTTAAGATGCCGAGATGATCTATCACGAGATTTGGATACAGGCGATCCACCTTTCGCATAGCAAGAAGTGCATGGGGAGCGCAGTCATCATTTTCTACTTCAAATTTATCAAAGAACATATGTTATATTAGCAAAGAAATATACAACTAACACGTGCTAATTTTTATCCAAATAGTAAATGGACGTTCAAAGAACTCGATTAAAATCCCCACAAACCAACATGGGAATATTTGGACTGGCATATATTTTCTGCAATCCTTTCAAGAGTGTAAGATCCTAGTTTTAAAATCAAGAAAAAGATAGATGAAGCCCAGATTTTCATCTATTAAGTAAAGAAAGCTTTAAAAGTAAGATGAATACCTACTAAAGTTTGACATCCTTAAAATCTTCATGGGCATTTACTTGTGTATTAACATCATTGAAATCTACCAACATTAATTATCAAAAACTTACTTTTGATTAGTGACTTTTTTTCCCTTCCTAGGAGGTTTGCTGTAACCAATAACAGGAGAAGGGTGCAACATCGTTTTTCCTGCACGATAATAATAAGCAAACCAAGTTGTTTAACTTTTAGAAGACATTGGGAGAAAATTGCTCAAACAAATGGAAAAGACAAATCGAAACAAATAAACCCTCAAAACTAGTATGAGCTACATATTGAGTGGTCTTCATCGACCTTTTACTTTAGGTGCAATACTCAAGTGGATGCATATTTTTCATCAAGATTATCAAGTGTCAATTATTGTAATACATCAGTAGAAACAAATATTCTAACACAAATATGCAGTTGTGAACAACAAAATTGTATGCCAATAAATGCACAAATAAATTTCCATAGCTCATACATACATAATACTAAAAGATGCATAAACAAATAAGGCATCACAAAAATTCATAGGAATGTTAAATCTTACCAGATGTAATGGGGCACTTATAGGCATTAAACCAAAAACATACATATCTACCAAGAATCATAAGTAGTAGAAGAACTTAAGACTAATTAAATAAAGAGTCATTAATGAATGCTATAAATAAGATGAAGCTGTTGCAACTTTTGGAGCATAATCCTCTTTAACATACGATCTGAAAATTCCAACCACACGTACATGACGTAACTAAGGCTGTATACATTTCAACTGAACATGAGAACGGGAATCAATTACCTTCTTCATCAAGCAAGTTAGCACTATCTGCCTGATGTAACTCTGCGTAGATGCATTGAAAAGTGACAGTTTGCCTACTAAAATCGCCTGCCAAATAATAAATCTCATACGACTACGATATTGAAACATGCAAAACTATATTCACTTAGCAAATAACAAATGATTCTTACCATTTCTTTTTACTGACAAGAGTCTGTGATAAGCTTCCTTCAGCCAAAAGCATGGCCATTACTGACATTTTCCATTTTAAGGTGATCATAAGATTTGTCTTGAACACTGAGTACTGCTACTTGTATATCTACCTACACACTGAATAAAAGAAATTATAGCAATTAGAACTCAAATCACAGAGATTAGGAAAATATATAAATATGGAAGTTAGTAAGAAATAGAGGTCAATAACGAAAAAATCATAGAGGTTTCATTCTGAGAAACGATAATCATGCAATCCAAATCAAATGATTATCCACCGATTCAGCTCATTTCTTTCTGTAGCAGGAACTTGACACAGGCCGTCTTTGATTGATCTGAAAAACAGAGATCAGTCACGTATTTGAAGTAATAACTTAGACCCAGAAAAAAAAAAGCAGAGAAGAAGCCGATGGCAGAGAAAGAGAGGAAGCCAAAGGAGTCACCATAGAAGAAGGTTATGGAGAAGGAGAAGGAGAAGAAAATGAAGTGAGTTGCTTAATAATTAATAATAACATGCACATGCAAGTCACTTGATTTATTAATTAATTAGGTTGATAGGTTTTGAATAAATGTTGAAGAGACTACCAAAATTTATTACTTTGAGATTTTATCGGCTTCCCACTTGATTAATAGAATAAATTGGAGCCGTTAGATAAATTAGTACCATTGGATCTAGGAAACGTCAGGAGAAGGACGAACATCACATTCGTGCTTAGTAGAAACTTAATTAATTAATTAGTAATAATAATAAAAAAGTTACTGGAACATGCAATAGTAGTATATATAGTTAATAATAAAAATTTTCTAATGACATAATTAACAACCAACTAATAATAATAATAAATTAATAATAACACAATTATAACTAAACTGATACTTAAATAATAATATGAAAGGATTAATAAGAACACGCCTATTTATTAATTAACAATAACCATGCATATGAAAAAGCTTGGTAAGAAAAATAACAAAATAACACGCATAGTTATGAGGAGTCATGCCTATGACTATTAAGTGACAGTCGTGATTTTCAGTTTTTATAGATAGTTAAAAGTTATTGGAAGAAAATTGAGAAGTCTATTATAAAAACTTATAATGACATAATTATAAAAATTTATAATGACATAATTAACAATCAATTAATAATTAATATTAATTAAAAATGACACAATTAAAACTAAATTAATAATTGAATAATAATATCAAAATAAATGTGTATTCGACGTTCGTCCTTAATAAATAATAATATGAAAGGATTAATATACGTTAGATAGTTAATAAGAACTTAATTCATAATTAACTAATAACTAATATTAATAATAAGTAACTATTAACTGACATAATTAATTTAAATAATCATAGCTGTGACTTATTAGTCACACTCGTGAAGAGCTATATATATACTTAATATTAGTATATAATACTTAATAATAATTAGCAATTAATAATGCACGATTGTCACTAATATGTATACTTAATATTAGTATATAATATTTAATAATAATTAGCAATTAATAATGCACGATTGTCACTAATATATATACTTAATATTAGTATCTAGTGCTTAATATAATAATAATAATAATTAATTGTGATTTATTAATCACAACCATGGAGAGTTATATATATATACTTAATATTAGTATATAATACTTAATAATTATTAACAATTAATAATGCACGGTTATGACTAAGATATATACTTAATATTAATAAGTAGTACTTAATAATATAGTAATAATAATTAATAATTAATAATGCATGGTTAATAATTAATACTCCCTCCGATTCATAATAAGTGTCGTTTTAGAGGAATTTTAATTATTCAAAATAAGTGTCGTTTGTGACTTT
>JAOTAX010000002.1:5931790-5943574 GCA_025629825.1 Erythroxylum guanchezii
AATTGGTTTTGTGTGAATTAACTTCTGATTTTATTGTAGAATTATTTGAAAAGCTTTAGAGATCTATTCAACCCCCCCTTCTAGATCGCTTACATTGTTATGTCAACACCGAAGGTTAGTCAACACATACATATCAACACCGAAACTTCATATTTATTTCTGGACCTTTTAAACAATCCATCCATAACCATTCATTTATATTTTGTTTAATATGTTGATAAAGCATTGCGTATGAAGTTCATTTAATATCCAAGAAATAACAATAAGACATCGTTGCCTGTGTTCTATTTCTATATTCCTTTCATGGTAGTGCAACTTTTCATGGCAGTGCAACGAAGAAAGTAATGCCATAAAAAATACATAATCATGTAGCACTCCATCCATACAAAACAAACAAAAACACAATCATACCGAAACGATACACGGTAGAAAACAAATCATGCAATACCATGGCTCTTATACCAATTGTAAGACAATTATTGGATCGATTGATTTTGACGTACCTATATCCATGAATGTTTTGTAAGATGTTGATGTTCTTGATACAATTTTATTTCCTCTCTTCCTCTTTTTCTCTTTAGAGGTTTCTCCAATGGTTAAGATAACCTTTCATAAGTTTCTAAAACGTATATATCAGTTCACCAACCATCATGTTAGTTCATTTGAAAAGAGAGAGGGAAGCAGTCTTTGACCCATTTGAGATCCGTTTATTTAATACCCAGTATCCATCATCTTGGGTTCTTTTCATGGGACTCAAACTATAAGTCACATGGGTCATTAAATAATCTAACATTTGAGATGTAAAGGATGAAAAGTTCATAACCATTTAAGAAAATTTTGACATACTCCTGAGTATCGCAAGGCTTCTTGCTACAAAGTTTATTAATTATAGAATTGTGTACAAATTTCTTATTACAAGAATAAAGAAGGCTCATGAGTCAAGTTGCATATATGGAAGGTGCTTTTCAAGCTAAATCATAAATAGAAATGGTGGGAAGAATAAAAAGAAGAAGCATGATTACACGCCTAATAGTTCGGACGACAAGTAGTAACATAATGCCATCCATACAATAATCTCATTAACTACCAAATAATACTATAGATATATCTTGCAATTCACAATCAGATGCAATCACTTCATCCCTGACATTAGAACAAAGAGCAGCGTCCTGTATGTGAGGACTATAACATCAAAAACTGATTTAGTAGTTGATCTCCAATTGATCAAATGTAATATATCTGCCTTCCTCTTACTATACTCCAAAATCATTCAAGAACATCAATAAATAAGACAACAGGGATGAGTCACCTTGAAAGCAAATAAAAAAATTCAAATAAACACATGACAATTTAAAACCAAAAGTTGGTGCAATGAACTTTTGTTACTAGTAAAAATAATATAAAAAGAACTATTCCAATGTGTGACATTGTATGACAATTCAAATTCTAGCCAACGTCATCTATGACTATGAGAGTAAAAAGAGTATCTAACCACAGTTTCATTAGGTCACCAAAATTCTATTAAGTTTGAAGGGCACCACTAGTTCGTCCAACATGGATCATCTTATGTAATTTGAAATTACCATCAAAGTAATGCAAATATAAAAGCAAACTAGGTAACATTTTACTACCATAATTTTGTTGCAAACTGCAATTTGGGAGGCTCGAAAAGATCTCCATCTACAAAAGGAATCATGGAAGTTAATAGCCTTATTCATGTCCACACTCAAAATTCAGCCGAAAGCCCATCTAATCATTAGTATGCACTAGCTGGTGGGTAATGCTAGAGAGGCATGTTCCTCCTTTAATATACCATAAGCGAGAGCACTTTTATTATTCAATGACTTATCTATCTACTACTACCACTTTAAAGAAAAAGATTAAAAAAAAACAAGAAAAGTATTTATAAGAAAGAAGGATTAATCCATGTGTTTCTAGTTTCCACCATCGCAACTCAAGAAACCAGGCGAGATATATTAAACATGAAAGAAACAGAAATGAAAAATTTCAATCTCATAGCTCCTGCCATTGATGTTAAGAGATTCAAATGAGTGAGAGGACTCTTCTAAGCTTTTAATAAATTCAATAAGATGGTGTATCAAAAAAATGTCAAGCTTAGGGACCCAATACCCCCTTTTACAAAATTTATATTCCTTGTTGTCTTCCATCAAAACAATAGAAGGTGGTAATGAGCATACATGAGGTTTCAACAGAAAAGCAATATACATGACCCATCTTACATGGTACAACCGTTGGGTCCAACGGACAATAATCTCCCACTTGGGTCGTAGATGTAAGTTAAAAGTCATGAAACCTCTATGCAATGAAAGAAACCAAATACATGAATCATGGCAATAATTCCTCTAAAGGTGAGTATTATCTTCCATATATCACGATGCATCCTATTTCTTATTCCACTTTAACTGAATGAATAAACCTTTATGTTTATTCTAGGTCTATAATAGTTGTAATTCTCAAAATAAAAATGTGTACACCAAAATGAGAAAATAACAAAATTAATAAGAGTTTCGTGAAAGTACATACAATAAATCACATAATAGAACCGAGTCCCGTTCTAGCAACATGATCCTTAAAACTCTTTGGTGGCATGCCTTTTGTTAAAGGATCAGCAATCATTAATTTAGTGCTAATGTGTTAAATGACCACCTTGTTCTCTTTGACATGTTCCCTAATGACCAAATACTTAATGTTGACGTGCTTACTTCGACTATTGTCACAATACATTCTTAATGACTTAGAAATGGAATCCATAATTCTAAGCCCAGATATGGAACTCTTCAACTATAAACCATGTAAGGCAGCTTCAAAACTAGAAATAAACTCAGCCTCCATGGTAGAAGTAGCAATCAAAGTCTGCTTTCAACTCCTCCAGGAAACAGCTCCACTGGCAAACATAAACACATATCCAGATATTGACTTTTGTGAATCAACACAACCAGCAAAGTCTGAATCCGAGTAGCCAATTACTTCGAGATTATCAGTTCGTCTATACATAAGCATGTAATCTTTGGTCCCTTGAAGATACCTCATCACCTTTTTGGTAGCTCTCCAGTGGTTTATACCTAGTTACTGTGATTCCCAACATTCCAATAACAAATGCAATGTCAGGCCTTGTACACACCTGAGCATACATTAGGCTCCCTACTACAGAAACATATGAAATATTTTTCATTTGTTCCCTTTCAAGCTCATTTTTTAGGCACTGGGTCAAATTGAACCTATCACCCTTCATAATAGGTGCTATACTCGGTGAACAATCTTTCATCCAAAATCTTTCTATGAATTTATTGATATATGTTTCTTGGGATATACCTAAAATGTATTAAGATTTGTCCCTATGGATTTTAATGCTAATGACATAAGATGCATCATCCATATCTTTTATATCAAAATTATTAGAAAGAATTTGTTTCACTTCATATAGCAAACTCTTGTCATTAGTGGCAAGAAAAATATCATCCACATATAAAACAAAGAAATAAAGTTTACTCCCACTAACTTTCTGATATATGCATTGATCCATGATATTCTCTACAAAACCATATGAAGAGATGATATCATGGAATTTCAAATACCATTAATGGGAGGCTTGTTTCAATCCATATATGAATTTCTTAAGCTTACACACCAAACATTCACCATCACTAGAGGAGAATCATTCCGGTTATTTCATATAAACTTCTTCCTCTAGGTCTCCATTTTGGAACGCTATTTTCACATCAATTTGATGCAGTTCCAAATAAAAATAGGTAACCAATGCCATAATCACTCGTAAGAAATCCTTTTTAGATATAGGAGAAAAGGTCTCTGTGTAATTGATTCCTTCTTGTTGAGTAAATCCTTTAGTAACAAGTTTAGCTTTATATCTTTCAATGTTGCCTAATGAGTCCTTTTTTGTCTTCAAGACCTATTTACATCCATTGGCCTTTGTACCATTAGACAAATCGACAAGATCCCAGACTTTATTAGATGCCATAGAATTTATATCATCTATTATGGCATTCTACCACAATTGAGATTCATTGCAACTCATAGCTTGTGAAAATGTTTCAGGGTCATTTTCGGCTCTAATATCTTGTAAATACACTATGTAATCACTAGGTATTGATGGTTTCTTGTCTTTAGTTGATCTTCTTAATGTTGTATTAGTGCCCTTTTGAGGAGGAGCTTGTACAACTGGTTGCTCAACAACCTCTGTTGATTGTTGAACAATCGAATCCAATCATTAAAGTTCGACAAGCTGCTCATGATCGGATTGTCATCAGCAGCTTGTGGAACTTCAATGATTGGTTGTTCAACACTTGTTTGATTTTAAAGGATGCTATGAATGACAATTAATTTATCACTTGAAGTAGGAGTTTGTATTTCACAATTATCCTTCTCAAGAACTAAGTCCCAAGATTGATCACTCCCACTGATCAAGTCATTCTTAAGAAACTTTGCATTTCTTAATGCTACAAATATAGTACTATGAGATGGACAATAAAATTTGTATCCTTTGGACCTTTCAACATATCCAATGAAATGCCTACTTATAGTCCTTAGATCCAGTTTCTTTTCTTGTGGATTATAAACTCTTACTTTAGACGGGCAACCCCAAATGCGTATATGTCGCAAACTCTGTTTCTAACCTTTCTATAACTCAAATGGTGTTTTAGAAAAAGTTTTGGTTGGAACTCGATTTAATATATACACTGCCATTTTAAGAGCTTCATTCCACAAGGATTTAAGAAGTTTAGAGCTATTAAGCATACTCCGCACCATATCTAATAATGTTCAGTTTCTTCTTTTTGCTACACCATTTTGGTCCGTAGACCCAGACATGGTGTATTGAGCTATTATCCGATGCTCTTGAAGAAACTTTGCAAAGGGACCAGGTTTTTGTCCACCCTCATATACCTACATAAAATTCTCCACCTCTATTTGATCTCACGATCTTTATTTGCTTACCGCATTATCTCTCTACTTCCATTTCAAATAGCTTAAAAGCATCTAATGCTTCGTTCTTGTTAAGAAGCAAGTAGAGGTATATATTTCATGAATAATCATCTATAAATGAGATGAAGTATTTCTATCCATACGAGTCCATTTCTGGACTACAAATGCCTATATGTATGGTCTGTAATATGTCAAAACTCCTCTTAACACCTTTCTTTTTCATGTTGGTTTGCTTTCCCTTTATGCAGTCCATACAAACATAAAAGTCAGTAAAATCCAGAGTATTAAGTACTCCATAATTCACTAATTTTTTAATTCTTTTAAGGAAAACATGTCTAAATCTTTGGTGCCATAACATAGAGGATCGTTTATTCATAACACATCTTTTAATACCAGAATTACTATGGACATGCATTGTATTGTGAAAAACATTTTCTTGCAAATTAATTCAAAAAAGACCATAAATTATTGTACCATTCCCAACAAGATTAGATCCATGATACAAACCTGATGATGTATTTGAAAAGTTAAAGGAATATCCCAAAGGTATAAGTTTTGAAACTGAAATCAAATTTCAAAACTGAAATCACATTCAAATTCCAAATTCAAAACAAAACCAAAATTTAAAACTAATTTACATGTCCCAACAGCTTCCACATGTGAATGCACCTTGTTGCCTGAATAGATGCATTATTCACTACCCACTGGCTTTCTATGGTTTAGAAAACCCTGCATGGTATTGGCGGAGTCAATCCACCAAGTGTTATGACAAACATCAACCATATTAAATTCATAACAAATAAGTGAGATTGAAATATCTTTCTTTATAAGCCAATCCTTAAATTTGGCACAATCCTTCTTTCTGTGCCCTTTCTTTTTACAGAAGCGACACTTGGGATTGAAATCCTTTTTTATCTCAATACGAACTGGTATTTTACCCTTTCCTTTTTGTTTGGCTTGCCCTCTATTCCTTCCTTTTGTGGCTATATGTGCACTTTCACCCAATTCCATTACCAACCTCCCTTCCTTTTGAACACATATGGTCACCAGTTCATTGATAGACCATTTATCCTTATATATGTTGTAAGAGATTTTAAAGGGTCCATATTGAGGTGGAAGGGAATTAAGTATGTAATGCATAAGGAAAGACTTGGACATCTCAACCTTAAGAGACCTTAGTAGAGCTGCAATGTCCCCCCAACACTTGTGAGCTTCATTGATGATAACTTGGTCATTAAGGTGCTAGCTAAGGCCTTATCTGAAGACTCAAACTGTTCATTAATGGCCTGCAATAGATCCCTAACATAATCACATTCGCTAATAGAACCAATAATACTAGGATGAATTTTGGTCTTTATGTATATCATCCTGAGGCGATTAGATCGCTCCTAACGTTCATAAAAAGCAATTTTAATCTGAGTGCTAGTTTCAATAGGTACAGGTGGTTCAGCTTTTTGTATAGCATAATTAATGTCCATAAACCCTAATTGGAGGAGAATCCTCTCTTTTCATATTTTATAGTTATCACCGTTCAATTATGGAATATCACATTAAATATCAGAAAATTTCACAAGTTGAATAACTACATAAATTTCAAATAAACATGCTTATGTCACTAAATTAGTTGAAGCAAAGAAACATGTATCATGTTTTACCAATGTTAAAACATGCAATCATATTTCAAATGTGAATCATATAATAATTAATACCTATGGGCTAAGTTTTAATTAAAAAATTTATATATAACCTTTATGATGAAACTATCAAATTATATTCCTTTTCTTAGTACCTGTGGGTAAATTAAGAAAAAGGTAATTTACTATTTTATCCTAATTAACCATGAAAATATAATAAATCTTCCTATGAGATAAAATTTATTATATTTGAATATGAATAATTACAATTTTTGTCATTTTACTATATGTGATCCATAACATTTAATATATAATTTTTCTTAATCAAAGATGTTGTGGCTAATCTTTAACTAATTAAAATTATATTGATCACATGACACCTCATTTTATGCAAACTATAAATAATAAAGGTTTCACATAATCCTTCTAAAATTTATTAATCGTACATCAATATCATATATTTGCATAAAATAAATATATACATGAATTTAAAATCAAACAATGATTTAAATCTGCAATTTAATAAAATTGGGCTATTTTTTCAAAGTTGAAATATTTATATATAAATACAAAATAAACATAGACTATACTGTAAATACAGTATACCCTATCACTAGCAAAAGGCGTGTATACAACAAAAGCTTGGGTCATCAGTGAAAAGCATTTACCACCACTTAAACAAGGTTCAATGTTGTAGGATTCTTAAAAAAAAATTAGTGGGCCCCACGAATAGAATTGTTTGTCCAGACTTTTACATGCAACAATTAAAGTAATGGTGGCCCCATGAAACGTTTTCATTTAATTAATAGAAGTCAACAACGGAAAGGTAAAATACTAAAACCAGCCCTCAAAATGAACAATAATGAAAAACGTATGCACTATATATCGTCTTCAATCTCCAGCGGGTCAACTCAACTGGATTCAACCTGTTTTACAAATCCAACTATATCTTGGCTTCTAAAACTCCATTTTTAATGATTTAAAAGCCATTTTAAATATAATTAAATTTCTTTCAAATATGCAAGATCAATTTCACAATATAGTGACTTTAACAACATCAACATATGCAACAAACAAAACGCCCATTCTTGCATATAATTGTAGAAAATCAATTGCATCAAGGCAGAATAATTAAGACGATTTTACTTAACACATAAATGGGATAATTAGGTTGCAGTAGAAATGTCATAATATGCACATATAAATTATATTACAAGAATGCAACTTAACAATCGAGTATAAAACATGCCTAGAAGTGTTCTAAATAAGGTACAATATGTCGTCAATACTGAAATCAAATTTGTCACCATGCAACCACATTTTGCTTGATCATTCCACCAATGGTTACAATTACATCAATACTGAATGCACATTTATCTTCAATAAAAGGAATGGTTTCCCATGCTATTAATCTTAATGACATATTCTTGCCAAAATCCCTATTTTTATCCCTTTCCACGCAAACGACAGCGTGACTTGTAAGATTCTTTGGGTCATCAAGAGATTTAACTATTATTTCTGACGCTTGACTCCATAAATAAGAATGCAACATTATTCAATAACTTATTTTAAGCATAAAACAATATCAAAGATGGTAATGGACACTAACAGACAATAAGATCAAGGTTAAGAAAGCCCAAAATTCTTATGGATACATAATCTAAGAATAAGAAAGTCTTAACATCACAAAATAAAGCACTAGTCTCAACATCACAAAATAAAGCATCCAATTCAAAGTAGTCTTGACATCGCAAAATAAAGCACCCGATTCAAAGTAGATTAGCAACGCTAAAAGTGTATCTTTCAGCCTCTGGTTACTTCTATATTATCACTTTCTAGCCCCCAAAACAATAAACTATGCTTAATAGTAGATACAACTTAAAGTGAAAAGATTGACAACATTATGTTGCTGTGGAGATAAATCTTAACATGGAATTGCTTCATGTACCGCAAACATAACTTAAAGTTATAGACTTCACTTACAAAAAGGTGTGGAGCTTCTCCAATTCCTTCTTGCTTCTGCAGAGCAAGTTGCCAATGTGATGACTTGTGTTCCCAGACTGGAAATTCAAATGAAGAAATAGAACAGAGCTTTATTTGAAAAGGAAAAAAAAGAGGTGAAAAAGATGTAAAGAATCAAACCTTTCGAAGATTCTGGCTTTGTAGATAATATATGTCAGAATGTGTCGGATGTTTTATACTACTTGTAGTATCATCTCTATAAAGGGCACAAGCTTTGATTTCAACTTAAACCTTATGATTCTCACTTACAACTATATTGTATCAGTTGTTGCAGGAAAATAATTCAATTCATGCTGCCTTCCCATTATAATCAATCAAGTCATACTAACATCTAAAGCACTCAAACAAGTCACGTGAACGACATAAATAACTCGAGATTAAGCCATGAAAGCCATAAGTAATTTACAAAACAAGCCATATGAGCATGTTCAAGGATGATTTCCATATAGATTTTCAACAACTTTCACAACTCTCATGAATAGATAACTCGCTCTCTGACTCACACTACCCCACATTACCCAACAATACCTAAATCACAAAATCAAAGATTCATATATTACTGCAATAATTCCAGGCCTAAGATACAAAAAAGAATTAGCAATACCCTTAAAAGAAATCAAAGGCAAAACCAAACGTAGACAAGAAAGATGGAGAAGAGAAGATGGAGGCAATGAGATCTACGAAGAGAATGGCGAAGAGAAGAGAGTAGCAGCGACCAAAGAGAGTTTCATTTTTTAAGATATGAAGTTTAGGTATGTCAATATACAAACCGGTTCTACTGGTTCATTGGAAAATCGGCCAGTTCCATAATAAACCGACCGATTTTTACATCTAAAGGTTATTAAATAAAACCGAACTAGACAACTGGCCGATTTGTATTATTTTTGGTTGAACCAACCGGTCTGGTTCGATTTTTAAAACATTGGTTTTCTGCTACATTTTCCATTCTTTGTCCGACATCTTTTCAAGTTTTGAAGGAACATCGTCCTTCACTCCTTTGTCCTCATCAATAGGATCAAAAGATATTTTCATTATAGAAGATCCTCTATCACGGGCCTCCATATCTAGTAATTTGATGATGTTAACTTGACCATAAAGCTATTTCCACCTTTCATTACAATGGCTCTTATACCATTTGTTAAATAACATCTCTAAAAAGTCAATCAAATATCAACAACAAGAAATAATTCTTCAAGTTGTAACAGTAGAACAATACAAAGTAAGAAACTAATGATGAAACAAAAATCAAGATTTAACATGGAAAACCCTCTAGTGTAGAGGGAAAACTATAGGGAAAATTGATAAATAAATCCATTAAACTCAGTAAGGATTTACAGGAAAAGTTGATCTCTCATCCCCCAACAATAACAAATTGTCTTAAAAAGTTTCAGGATTGAAACCAGAGTTAATATCACAATCAACAATCCTCAAACAATCCTAAAAACAATCAAACAAGGATAAGAATATAATCCTCTTTTCCCTATCTCTATTTTTCCTCACTTTTGGACATTGTGGTTGCACTCTGTATCCCATATATGGAACAAAGCTCAAATAAGCTATTTACAGGCACCTCTGGCTTGATAGCTATGCTAGAACCCTAGCTGAACTCAACTAACTATATCACATCTTATCGTAATTAGATTACATCACATTATCTAATAGGATGGCATCCTCATCCAAATAGGATTCTATCTTATAGGATTTATCTACATCACAACTAACAAGATAAGATATTATATCTATAGAGGAATGGTACATCCATATCCATGAAGAACTCTACCCTCTTTAGATGATCCTCCCACATAGTCTTTATCTTTTAGAGCTGATATATATCTTCTGTGATCTTATCCGCCACATAATCCAAGATCTCAAAATAGGGTTGGACACTCAATAAAAATGATGTTATTGATACATAAAGAAAATGATGTCATTTTTGTACAAGGAAGAAGTTGAGTTTTAAGTCAAGCTAAGCTATGAAACTTGAGCCCAAATTAAACTAAAAGCCTAAATTCATGATAAGTTTAAGTTGAACTTAAAATTCAATTAACTCAGACTAAATTTATTAATTTTAGGTTGGATTCAGATATTTTATTATTCCTAAATAGGAGGCAAAGTTTTCATTGATAAAAACTATTGTCTTAAGATTCTATATTGATTAACTAAAAAAAATCTTGTTGCACATTTCATCATATCATAAAATACATATCAATAACATTTAAATCCTTATGAATTTTCTTCATCATTAATTGTTGCTTTTCTATCATGGACCTCAAAAAATGATATCTGACGTTTTCACAAAATGCAACCTCTTACACATCCTCAACCTCCCCCTTAGTAGTAAGTAGCAAATATTCAGAACTTGGATACGTTGTAAAGGCCCTTTTCTCCCTTCTCAACCTTCGAAGTGTGTTTTATTAGCCGGTGTATATCATTGCTCCCCCTAGTCACTATCCTCAATAAAGTCACAAACATCTAAATGCACCAACTCCTATAGCTCTGACTTCCTTACTGAGCTTCTCTTAAAAGAGACTATATGCTACTTTCCAGTCAAACAATGATCATAAGAATTAAGTAGTTGTGAGTTTTTAACTAGGATAAGGGATTTTCTAGCCAACAACTTTAATTCCTTCTCACTTATGTGTCCCAATTGTCGATGCCACAGATTCGGTGAAGATTCATATTCAATTACATATCATTCTCCACCACTAAACACCTTTAATTTGTCTTGTACAGTGAGCAACCAAACTCTTCTCAGGTTATCGTCATTGGCTTTGGATAGTTTCCACTTCCTATCCCCAAAAGTGTGTTTAAATCCTTCTTGAACTAACACATTCGCTAATAATAGATTCAGCCTTAGATCAAGGATATGTTGTACATCTCTCAAGGTCAGTAAGCATCCGACATTTGTCTGAACCCGAATATCACCCATACCAACTATCTTGATGAAACTTTGATTGTTCATCTTTATACTCCCAAAATTTTCGCTCTTGTAGCTTGAGAAATATTCCATATTTGGAACACAATGATAGAATGCTCTCGTATTAATAAGTCATTTAGAACCAAAATTACTAACATGGAAGCATTCACTATTTATGTTGGACCCCGAACCTTTTTATAAGCTAGGCTTATTAAAGGATAATTAGTCAGGTGTAAAGAAAAGGATAATCCA